>PVIJ01004433.1:0-118065 GCA_004024925.1 Scalopus aquaticus
CACTGTTCACAATAGCAAAGGTATGGAAGCAACCCAGATGTCCAAAAATAGATGATTGGATCAAGAAGATGTGGTACATATACACAATGGAATACTATTCAGCATTCAAAGAAGATAAACACATGCAATTTGCAGCAACATGGATGGAATTAGAGGGGATCATACTCAGTGAAATAAGCCAGAAAGAAAAAGAAAAATACCGAATGGTTTCACTTGTAACAGGACTATAGGAAAACCAAATAGGAGAGAGACACTCAGTGGAGGGGAGGGGGGGAGGATAAGGGCACAAAATGGAATAGAAAAGAATACAAGGGACCATGGAGATGGATCACGGGTGAACTGGTGGTGGGCTACCCAAAGACATAAATAACAATAATAAAAAAAAAAAGATGAAAAAAAAACCCTGTCTCCTTTTGCTGCACCTGCAGTGACCTTGCCACAACCACCAGGAAGCTTGCCTGCAGTGGGGTAGCAGACTCACAGACACAAGAAAAGGGGGGGGGGGGGCGCTAGTGCAGGGCCAGCTCTGCCCCAATTTCAGTATGCGTCTGTGCAGCAAGATTATTCAAGGTGGTCTGTGAAAGACGTCTGTTCCGCACATCCAAAAAGCCAAAAACAAAGTGGCTTTGAGAAGAGAAACTTTGTCAATAACCAGCAGGTCATTGTGACCAACAAGCTCTTTGGCCCCGTTTGCTGCCTGGGGTAGTAGGACAGGCCTCCCAGGGCTCAGGGCAGGCCTCTTTGGGGCTCAGGGTGGCCTCATGCTCACAGCTAGCTCACCTCCCCTTGGAGGGACAGAGTCCGTGCAGTGTCCCGGCCCCTGCAGGGTAAAGGGCTGACAAACTGAAAATGAAAACAGCATGGACCAGCATGGACATCTTTGTTTTCCTTACCTTTTATTTGTTCCACAGTACCATTTTCCTGTGTTCCTTCACTGAAGTCTAGGGGATCATCTAACTCATCTCTTCCGCTTTGTCATTAGTGCCTTCATACTGAATTACCTCCCTGCCACTAAGCTTGGGTCACTAATCAAAGGAAGAGGAAACAGATCAAATGATACCAAGAGGCTCTCAGGTTTGCCTTGGACATGCCAGTTGAGGGGGAGAACAATTAGCAGTGACTTCATGAGAATCTTAGTGATCAGCAAGCTTTTTCTTAAGGCCTACCTCAGGAAAAATTTAAATATAGGCTTTTTTTTTTTTAACCTAAAAATTACATTAGTTTTAAGTTCTATGCAAAACCTCACACATACGCCAGATGTCAGGCTAGGACCCAAGTTTATCCTTGGGTCCAGATCTCCCATTGCTGGTAAAGCTTCTAACTGTATTGCCACCACCAGTAAAATGTCTTAGCACCAACACCTAATTAGTGTTTGATTATTTATTTATAAATCATGCATATGATGTTCTCCACTAATATACACATGACAGAGGGAAGAAAATTAAAAAACAAACGCAAGTTCTGGCATCTCCTCCTGAGCCCCAACTCTGCCACACCATTCCATCCTTCACTTTTTTGACAGCGGGTCTTCATGAACCCCCACAAGAAGATGCATGACCAGCCCCAAGGGCTCCTCATGCAAGGCCCTTCCTGCCCACTGTCACACAGCAGGCCTACCACACAGAGAGGCATGAAATACTTGGTGAAACAGAAAGAAAAGCAAACTCAGAGCCTCTGAGTTGCCACTGCAGAGTCTCACAATAGTAACTTTATTCCTATGGTAGGATTATTCCTATGTTCAAAGTTTAAGGAAACTATGCAAGTTAGCTTAATGACTACGAACAGCTCAGGATTAGGAATGGGACCACTTTCTGGAGCCACTGCCTGCCTACAGGCAACAAACCTGCTTATCTGAGGGTTGCCACCTTCTCACCAAGGCAATCAGAGGGACCACATGGTTGTCAGAGGACACCGGGTCACAGGGCTGGCTAGGACACTGCTGGGATTTTTCAGCCATTCAAGTGCAGCACACAACGCAAGACCTCTGCAAAGCCCCGAGTCCTGAGTGAGTCTGAGCGGCTTCGTAATAAACTTGTATAGAAAACTTAGTTCACAGCACCAATGAACAGCACTGGGAGTTTCACAGCAGGATTTTTAATTAAATGGAAAACTCCTAACAGCCACGATTATCATAATAAAAAAAAAAAAACTCCCAGAGATATACAAGACCTTTATGGAGAAAAATTAAAAACTTAGCTCAAGGACAAAAAAGACCTATCTGAATGGAAGATAGGCCATAAGTTTATGAGACAGTTTACAATATGTATGTCTGAGGCTTAGGAAGCATTAGACTATTGGGGGAGTAAGGACATTCAGATGAGTGGCAGGAACAAGACTAGTCGCACCACAGACAGACGGTGAGACTAGAGATTCCACACCGTACCCTTTGGACCCGAGAGTCAGTCACCAATCCACAGCAGAGACAAGTCCCTGTAAAACATCCATCCCCATGAGGACTAGGGGATTCATGCTGTCCCCACTGAGGCTCTAGGGGACATGTGGGCCAGCAAGCAGAATGACAGGCGGGCCAACCTGGGTAGAAGCAGTGCATACATCTGGGCATGCCTTCAGTGTTAGTGGAGGTCACAGGGGAAGGGAGAATGCTGTCGCCAGAATGCTATCAGAGGCTGATAAAACACAGGGTTTAAAATAAGACCCAAAGTGTTCAAATATCTTACCAAATGTCCAGGATTCAGTAAAAAAAAAAAAAAAAAAAAAAAAAAAAAAAAAAAAAAAAAAAAAAAAAAAAAAAAAAAAAAAAAAAAAATCACTCCTCAGACTAAGAATGAGGAAGATCTCAAACAAAATGAGCAAAACTGTTAAGACACCAACACAAGAGGACACTGATGTTAGAACTACCTGATGAGGACTGGAAAGGAGCCATTAAAAGTTCACTGAGCAATTAAAAACACACTAAAGCAAATGAAAGAAACGGAACATCTTTAGAAAGACGATGTGATGCAAAAGAATATGCAAAGGGAAATTGAGAACTCAAAAATAGAGTAACTTAAATAAAAACTCAACGAATAAACTCCAGCAGAATAAAAAGAACAGAGAAAAGAACCTGTGGATGTGAAGCTATAGCAAAAATCACCCAGCTTGAACAACAGAGAAGAGATGGCACCTGTGGGGCTGCAGCAAAGGCCTGACATTCATTCACGTGCTGAGAGTCCCGGATGGGGAACACAGAGTGTGGGGACAAGGAATATTCAGAGAAGTCAGGCTGAAAAGTTTTCCAAATTTGGCAGAAAAGGAAAACCTAAAGATTTAAGATGAGTGAAATCAAATAGGATGAACCCAGAGAAATCCACACCAACCTCTGGAAAACTGAAGACAAAGAAAATGAGAGATGGGAGAAATGGATGCAGGGTGGGGAAGCAATTCAAAACTTAAAAGAAATTTTGGGATCTGAGGCTTGGTGCAGTTCTTACATGTGACATCTAAAGCTTCATCCATAAAAAAGAACAACAACAACAACAAAAATCAACAAATCGGCCTTCATCCACATTTAAAATTCTTGCTGTGCAAAGAGTCTGTTAAAGGGTAAAGAGACAATCCTAGGCTGGGAGGAAACATGTGCAAATCACACACTGAACACAGGCCTCACAGCTAGAATTCATAAGAGTTCTCAAAACTGAATAGTAAAAGCACAAGTAATTCAAAGAACAAGTGGAGAAAAGACATGAAGAGACCGTCACTGAAGAGGACACACGACAGGCAAGTAAGTACATGAGACCAAGAGCACATCACCAGCCATGAGGGAAAAGCGAAGTCAAGACCAAAATTAAAATGTCACCACACACCCACCCATTGGCTGAAAAGAAAAAAGTGACACCACTAAATGCTGGAACCTCTCCTCTACTGCTGGTGGGAACGCAAAATGGAACAGTCACTGTGGAAGACAACTTGGCAGCTTCTAAACTAAACATATGCTGATAAATACAACTTAGCAATTACACTCCTGAGCATGTACCACGGGGAAATGAAAACGTACTCCACCCAAATCCTGTACATGATCACAGCAGCTTTATTTGTAATTAGCTGAAAACCACCACCCACCAATGCCCTTCAGCAGGTGAAGGGTAAACAAAGGTGGTCCCACCACACAGTGGGATATTAGTTACTCAGCAACAAGGAGTGAACTCCTCAGGCACACCACTTGGATGAAGATACTAAGCTGAGTTTGAAAAAATTAATCTCAAAGGCATTACAGAATCTCAAAATGGCACCATATATGTGTATGATGGATGTGTGGCCAAATGGGTGGCATTCTCAAAATGACAAAACGGAGACTAGAGCTGTGGTTGCCAGGCCTGGGGGCTTACATGAGGGAGCTCTCTGTGGTGGGGGACAACCGTGAGTCCTGGTCCATCTACAGGTGTGCTAAGAATGACTAAACACACACACACACACACACACACACACACACCAAGCACAGGCACGCACACACTGTCTCTTTCCCGCCTGATCCTGTCCTAGAATCTCATAGGATGTGATAAGGGGGAAATGGGACAGGGTAAAGCGACAGGGAATGTAGCTACAATTTCCTGTGAAGCTATAATTATTTCAAAATACTATTTTCACCCCACTGTGGAAAGCCACACTAATGACAGAGGTTCCCGGGGGGCAGAGAGCCACTCGGCTGTCATTACAACACCCACAGGGGGCACCCACTCGCCTAGGTGAAAAATCATGAGCAGGAATAAAAAAGGTTACAGCGGTCACCCATATAAAAATGTCTGTAGGTGTTTATCAGGAAGAGACAGTAAGAAGGTAAGGCATCATATTCTGCTGCTTTCACAGCAGAAAAAAACCATTTGATGTTCTCAAACAAAAGCCAAGATCAGCACTCAAACACACTATTGCCTCGAGGCCCAAGGTCTGTGACTTCCACCGGAGTGTCAATTACAAGGGAACACGGACAGCAGTGACCAATAAGAACACACTGGCGTAATGGAGTGTGGTGAGTAACAGTCCTTAGAGCCATAGCTCAAGCACTTCCTGTTACAGATGAGAGGGGGCCGCTGTGGGCTCCACCTCCCGGCCAGGGTGCCCACTCACAGCACCCGTGCCACCTGCAGCACCCCACCCTTTGCTCAGAGAAGTGCTTCGGTGCAAGACAAAAACTGGCTTTAAAATGATTAGATAAAAGAAAAATCAAGCGATTGGCTTAAAATCAAAATTCAACCACGCAGAAGGCAACACACCTCACCTTTGTCAGCCTGCACCAATCTGTAAAACGGGGCAGCCAGCACCCCACGCACAGGCTGCCAGCCCCGGTGTGCCCTTTCTGGGATGTGCACCAAGGACACGGGTGAGGCTGGCAACCTTCTTCTTCCCTTCCATTCAGAAGCAAGCAAGCTGGCCACGTTGTTTCATCTGTGCCCCCACAACGTGACCAACACTGCCCGCCTGTTCCCCAGGAATGTGGGAGCTGTACTCACACAGGACCTGCTCCCCCACCCTCTGCAGCAATTTGTTGTCTTGCTGGTCCTCGCTTCTGGTCCTGGAGTTGTAGACTCCAGATGGGGGGGTGGACGTCGGAGTCTGGCATCCTGGTCCGAGGCCCAGTCGCTGGAAGGGCTATTTTGACTTGTCTTGTTTCCTTGACTTACTTTCTTTTCCAGGGAGCCAGCTGTGGGTGCAAGCCTCTCGGAAGAATTGCAGCGAGAACCGGAGTGGCTGGCTGCGAGCTGGCCAAGGACTCCTGACTTAATAATCTGCACCACACAGCCACTTGGCAAGATCCAGTTCCTATCAGTCAGTTACAGTGAGAAACAAAGAACTTGCAAAGTTTCATATTTCACAACACCAGAGTATTTCAAAATATCCTATTCACTCATTCCAAACTTGGCTTGGCTGGAGTCAAAAGCCGACTGTTGATAAACAGAAGGCTTCTCATAGGGTAGGCATTCCAGCCTCTGCCACTGGCCAAAGGAGGCTCAAGTCCTAGCTGATCTCTTGGCAAAAAGGAAGGCTGGGCAGAGCAAGGGTACGCCGATGCCGTGAGAGCCCACTCCCTGCACCATCACCTGCGGCGTCTGCGCCTGTGTGCTCAGTCACCTTTATGCTGGGCCCTGACAGCTGCACTCTGAGACAAACCATGCAGGCAGCCCGAAAGCATCACCTGTGACCTCTCCTGGCACTGAAACACCCATACGCTACAAACTCCATCCACATTCCCTTTGAATATTTTCAAGGCAAAGCCAGCAAAGTCAGCTGACCAGAAAAGTTGCCCTGAGCCCTGTGAAGCTGAGGACTGTGGGTGGGGATTTTATCCTGCGCCCAGAAGTGGGTGCTCTTAACACACACTTGCACATACACACTCTTTCCGAAAGGGTGTGAACATCATGCTAATCATGGTTTTCTCTGGAGAAACAGCACCCTAGGGTGGGAAGGAGACTTTCCATTGTAAGCCCCTCCTGAACAAGAGGCCACAGGGAAGGGGAGCCGGATAAGGGCAGGCCCCCAGGCCTGAATGCGGGAATGTGTCCCTCTTCAGAAAATAACTGAACATTTCTAAGATGCAATCTTTGAGACAGAGAAAGCACCCTATGTTTAGAAACCTCTGTAAGAGGAACTGGATCTTCCCTTTAGACCGGGCCACATCTAGAAGAGAGCAGAGGGTGAAGGTGTAAAGTAAGGCCACCACAAAGAGAAGACCTCACCCCTCTTCCACCTGTGAACGTGACAAGATCTGGGAGGCACAGCACAAGCACATCCGAGTGCTCAAAAAGATGACTTCGATCTTCTGCTTTATGGTTGGCTTTCCCATTACACCAGGCAGGGGCTGGGCGGCACCCTGACCTCTCTAAGCCCAGGGCCTGGCTCACAACAGTGCTAATCATAATTTAAAAAATTTCACTACTTTAAGGCTGTGAACAGTTATGAACTTTTGCCATTGACTATTTCAAAATTAAGTAACTAGCAACTTAGTAGGGCAGCAAGAGAATTCTTTTAAGCCACAAATTTACTTGGATAAATGACCCAAACCAAGATCTGATCATGAGCACAGAAGTGAAGTTTATCAACCAAGGAGGCCCAGGAGCCAGCACAGGCTCCACACCCTCAGAGGTGTGGACCAGTATGCTTTTCTTACCATAATTTTTATTTATTTATTTATTTATTTTAAAGATTTGTTTTAATTTATTTTTGCGTACAAGAACTGGGGTGTAGGTGAGAGGTGTGGGGGATGAGAGGATTCACCAGAGATGGAGTGGGGAGCAGAACAGGCAGATCTACTGAAATACACTGCTGAGGGGAGCAGCAGGCGAGACAGGAGAGATCTGCTGCGCCATGTGGGAAGCTCCCTGGCTGGGGATCGAACTCAGGCCACAATGGCTGGCGACAGCTTGATAACACTGAGACTTGAACCCCTGCACCACCAGGGAGGCCCTTACCATTAATTTTAAAATGAAATATTGTCTGGAGTTCTGCAGAAGTCACAGAGCTATGAGCACAATTTAAAAATAAATGTCATCTCTTATCAACTGGACATAAACAGAACAGAGAGAGAAATGATTCACCCTAATCCTCAGCACTCCATCCACAATGACCCTGCTTTTTGTCAATAAATCTCACTTTGGTTGTGTGAGCAGTGTTTAATCATAAATGGATTCGAATGCACTCAGAAGGATAAACAGAACTAAATACTACCTATAACAGATTATCAAGGTAAGAAGACCTGAGTCATGCAATGAGAAGAGAAAACTGGTATGCTGACATCAAGCACAGTGACCACTTTCGAGATTACAACAACAAATGGAGAATTTGCAGAGCAGTGGTTTGATTTTTTTTTTTTAACTATTCTATTCCCAAGGAAGTATGCAAGGCAGGACACCCAGGTCCAAGCACCTCTCAGGAATATTGATTCTTGATGGTAAATCCTCTAGCTGAAGTTAATTATCACCTTCACTGCGGAAAGTAAGCAGGGCTGCCAAACCATTCCTCAGAGGCATAGGTCAATGCTTGGTTTGGATTATTGAAAACCACCCACAACCAACACTACAGGGAAGGCAGATGCCGGTTTACAGCACACAGTACGTTCCTGCTTACAGTGACCCTGTCTGTGCCGCAGCACCCACTGGCAAAGGAACCACCTTGAGAACTGCACACTTGCAACACAAGGCACAGCAGCTCTGTGAAGCCCACCTAGCAAATGTCTTGTTGGGATTTCATTGATAAGCTCCTCAAGGAACTAGAAAACAGTAAGCACACACATCACCTTAAAGAAAGTGGACATCTAGTTTCCTGGGGCTCCCAATGTCTGGCATCCCTCCTCTCTGACACTGGCCCTGGCTCTCGTCTCAACACCCTACACCTCGCTCCAAACTCAAATTTTATTCCAGACATTGGGGTCAGCTGGCCCGCGGAATGGAAGAGACCAGTCCCATTACTAACCTTAGTTCACCTCAAATCAGACTGGATTTCATCCCAGGCCTAGCTTGGTCTCCCTGCACCCCACAGTACCTTGCCTGTACCTCTGAACTCTACTTTCCAGTGTGAATTTAAGAGCTGGTGACCCTGGGAAGGGCCATCATCTCTCTAAAGCAAGTGCCTCCTTTGTAAAGTGTGTGAACACCACAACCGCCTACTCACAGAATAAGAACAGAAACAGTGGGCTGGCCAGAGCAGCCAAGTTGTGATGCACTTACCCAGAGCACATGACAAGAGGCAGTGGACAGTCAACTTCACTAGTATTCTCCACAGGTCTGTGATTTTAGGTCTTCTCTAGAAAGTGGGCAGCTCACCATTACCCATCACCAGGCTGCCTCGGGCAGTGCTGAGCCCTGGCCTGACAACCTCCAGCAGTTCCCCTCCGGCCGCAGAATGAGGCACACCTTTCTACCCTCTTCGCCTGCCAAGATGTCTGAGGCCCATGGGGAGCACCACATCTTCCTTTCCCTAAGGTGCTCCCCCACTCCCCCTTTTATGGCTCTTACTGCGGTCACTGCCTGTGCCCTCTCGTGTGTGGCACACACAGCTGAACGAGACTTCCCAGAAAGCACGCAGTCACACACATGTGCTGCTGAGACAACTTCCCGCAAGGGAGCATGAGTGGTGGCATATATGCCATTTCTGGCCAAGGCTTTCGAAGGGCATATGCCTGTTCCCCGCCCCTGCCCCTTCCACAGGCTGGATGCACAGACCTGAGCCCCGCTCCGCCTGCCTTACAGGGAGAGACTCCCTCACCTGAATGCTGTTTCCCTGCGCTTCTTAAACCAAACTAGAGGGAGCCCTGCCTGCGGCACAGCAGCATGAGGCAGCGGCCTGTTGCAATTCAGAAGGCCTTGCTGACGAAGGGCCGGAGGGGCAGGGTCTGGCCCAGCTTTGCCATGTGTAACTGATGCATCAGTCAGGTTCTCAGGCCCTCTGCTGTGAACCTTCTTTCCAGGCCCTCGAAGCTCTGAAACTCTGAAGTTTTTGAGTTATGATCTGGTTCCCCATCATCCTGATGTCCAGGGCGGTGTCTAACAAGTGTGCCACCGGTAATGTCTCCAGGAAGAAGCACACAGAGTAGGACAAGTAGTACGAGTGAGAGCAATGAACATAACAGCAATAAAGCGAGACAATGAAACCTGAGAGATGCAAGGTGTGGGGCTGTTGTCATTCTGGTTATGGGCAGAAGTTGGTCCACCTGAAGTCAACCTGCCCCAACTATACAGTCACCTCGGCCCAGGCCCCCCCACTGCAGAGCCTGTCCCAAAGGTCACCTGCTCTCCAAAGTGAGGACGCGCCATCCTGCTGCAGCAGAAATGGAGTCCTAAGCCTGGGAGCCCATGTTCCCTGAAGCCCCAGGGATGTGTTCACTGTGAGTATAAAAGAATCCTCTGCTTGAAGTCCCATTACTCCCAGTTCAAATGCCAATGAAAACACTGATGCCACCCAGGCTGAAGCTGATGAGCATGGCTTTTTTAAAATAAATATCCGTCGAGGGTGCAGCATCTAAGGAAGGAAACACATGTGCTCCAGCACTTTCTATGAGGCATCCATGAGCCAAGAACAGAAACAAGCATCTGTACCTTTTTACAGATGAGGAAACTGAGGCTGGAAACAGGTTGATAGGAATCATTTGTCCTAAGTCATCAAAACAGAAAATTACAATTTCTATTTAAGCTCTGACCTTCCACTTCCACTGATGAGAGCACAAAGAAACTATTCGCTATTATGTTAAAAATATATATTACAATAAAACTGATGCTTAGATTGCCACCATTTAATCTTATTTTAAAAAGCATTTACTTTGCCTGTCAGCCTCTCACACTTCAGAATAATACCGACAGCTACCCCTCACACTAGGCTGAGCTGGGCGCCCTGTGCAGGAGTGCACGGGTCCCCTCCCACTCCCAGGGGACAGCACTTGGCTCTACACCCATTTTCTGGGTGAGAGTCCTTAGCTGAGCAGCAAGAGAAGCACAGACAGCACCAGCTACTCGGTGTCAGGCGTTCCCATCACCCTGTGGAACTGCACTGCTCAGTGTTCAAACCAATAGCATAATGTATGATTTAAAAGTTTTATCATATAATTACTTTATTATGGCAAAGTTAGGGCACAGTTTTACCAATGTTAAATCTGAAACCTCACCCTGCTGATGTTTACTAGACCACACAAGGCTCCTGAAACCAACGTGCCCATGCTGGAGGGTACGGGCCAGGACGGAGAACGGGGCCTGAGCCCTGGAAGAAGCCCAGCACTCATCGGGTCACGGATCTGCCAGAGATGAGCCGGCTTGTCCGCTGAGTGCTATTCAGCCTTTAATTCACCCACAAACTATTAGTAAGTGCTTGCTAAGTGCCTGGCCCTGTGCTGGTCCTAAGCATAAAAATAAATGATGGCTTCTCCTGTGACCTAGTCAAGGTCATACACATAGAAAAATGACCGAGCTGCCAATGAGAAATGACAGTGAGGAGTCACAGAAGGGCTCTGTCTGGGAAAATGGAACCAGGGAGGAAAGGCTGGAGGGACCCTGAGGCTGAACGGGGCTCTCCAAGTAGGAAGGGGTGCGGACAGCAATGAAGAGCATGAATGAGGGCCCAAGGGATTAGGGGTTCAGTATGCATCTAGCCAATGACAAGAGTCATTGTTTCCCACTAGTCTCTTTTCCAGAGGCAGAATTTCACTGCCACTCCAAAGGCCCCACACTCTCCAAGAAGAACAGAGGCCACTCCAGTATACCCTACTCCTCCACTGTTCACTGATGATAGCTGTTCTTGTTTCCTTCACAGAAATACTAGGGGAGAAGCTCTTTCAGATCACATTTAAGTTAAAGTTTATGCTATTTGGGGCAAATAGCTATGTTTTTATTATACCAACTTACTATACTTGGGTCACCTTTGTTCTCATTCTGTCATATAAAATTTCATACTAAACTGAGGGGGTAACTGAATAATTCAAGGTCAAGTTAAATTTTAACCTATTCGACCTTTTCCAAAGGGAGTGGTCTTTCTCCCAAGATCCATTCCAATTTACTTTCAGGTTAATTTTCCCCAAATTAGCAGCCACTGCTGAGAGAGAAGCTGGATCAAAGAGTCAGGAAGTGTGTCCAGTTCGCCTGAGGGAGGCTAGGATCATCGCTGGCAACCAGACAATGTTTACAAAGCAACGGGTCTCATTTTAGGGACCTCTATGCCAGCCTGGATAAAACCCAAAACAAAACACAGCAGAGTAGCATCAGCCCCAGGCAGAATTTGAAAAGGCCTTTATTTGGCTTAAGACTCAAGCCCTTCAAAGCGCATTCCTAACACCCTGGAAAGCCAAGCCCGCCTGGCTGGAGAGGAAGGGCCGGCCTTCCAGTTAACCCCTCACTTGCCACTGAGGGGCCAGTTCTCCATCCACATTTCCTCAGAATTGGGAAAATCGGTAGAGAATTTAGTGTCTGTGGCACTTCATGGCCTACACACACATAAGCTGGAGCAGCATGGCACTCAGAGATAAGTAAACCCGAAAAATGAGGGAGGCAGCTCTTCCATGTAGGAGTGGAGGGAGGGAGAAGGGGTAAATCCACTGCTGCTCTTAAAACCACCCTTGCTGCAGCAGATTCCCAAGTCTCTGAGTGCATTTTAGTACTACGGAGAAGAAATTATCCATTTGGGGAAAGTGGGTCATAAAACAGATTAATAACACTGAATAACTGCCGAGGGAGAAGCCTAGTTTTGGCTGAGGCACAGGGTATACTAACTGGTTTAATTGTTATGTAAATTGCATTCTCAGTCCCATCAATTTATCCCCGATGGCCTATTCATCAGAACAGTTTTCGCTGAAATACAAACTGAGCCAGATACCCTTTCCCAGCGCCCACCTCCCCTGCACCGCCAGCCTGTGTCCTAAATTCCCAAGGACACCTCTCTCCTTTGAGCACGTGTAGCACCGGTCTCCGCTGCATTGGTGTGCTTGACAAAAAATGGGTGCAACCTAACAATGCAGCAATTGGGGCTGGGGAAAGAGCACCGTTTCCCCGAGACTCCGCCCTAGTCCTAGAGGTTGTACTTTCCCCTGGACTACTATGACACTGCTCCATTAGGGACAAAGGCAGGAAACCTTTAGGTCGTAGTATTTATGAAGAAACTGCAATGGTGTTTAATTAAGGTGTAAAGTAGCTATTTTCCTCCTGAAAACATTTTTAGGAGCTGTTGTGTTATTTGTTCAGTTTCAATCAGATTTTTTGTAGACACTGAAAAGACAAAGCGCAAACAACAGCGGGAGTCCTCCTAGAAGAAGGGGCTGTGCACAGGGGAGGTGCCACGGCCTGGTACCAGAGCAAGTGAGGCTGGGGCAAGCAGACAGACCGCAGGGTGGGAGAGGTCTGAACCCAGACTCACGCAAAGGAAGCCCTGGTTCAACCACACCCCAGCCCTCCCCACCCCCCACAAACCCTCACAGCCACAGTCTCCAGCCAGTGCAGTACGCAGCATGCCCCTTACTTTCCACCACCCTGAAATCAATTCAGAAGAAGTCAGAAATACATTTTGGGTCCACCAGCATTAACTGATCCGCAGGCGTCTGGCTGGAGCTGGCCGGGAGGTACTGCCCTGACAGGCTCCCAACTATGACTGTCCAGAGAGCTCACCTGCCTGGTGGGCCTCTGCGAAATGGTGTGACCCCTCCCAATGGATTCAGCTTTAACTGCAGAAAAAGACGCAGAGGGGAGCTCCTAATTCAGGGAGGCTAAGGGATCCTAATCTACCCCTGTAAACATACACTGTTAGGCTCAACCCGCCCCTCCCCAACAACAAGGGCGCTGTGAAACATCTCAGTGAAGACGTGTGACCTTGGAAAGAAACGCATGTCCCCACTACCCAGACGGGGCCTCCGCAGCCCGAATGCACCTGCAAGGCCACCAGCTCCAAATGGAGTTGCCCCCACCCTTGGAATTCCTTCACCCCGTATAAAAGCCCACCCCCCTGGTTGCTGGGTGCAACTCACAGACCCTCGCCCGGGAGTTGCTAATAAAGGCCTCTGTATCTTACGTTCCCCTCTGCTTCTTGCCTCTTCTATCGCTCAACCTTACACTAACATTAAAAAGGTGCTTTAAAGTCCCTTCCCATTTGGATTTGGGATCACCTGCAGCTGTGAAATGGCAGCTCTGCAGCTTCAGCAAAGCGCCTGCTCCCTAGGCCTTTCTGAAAGGAAGCAGCGCAAGAGACCCACTGGCGGGCGTCAGCGGGCGGCTGTTGGGACGGGGATCCTAAGTGACTTCTCCTTTCCGCATCCCTGCATTTCCCAAAATTTCCATAAGAATGGACTGCATATGTAGTAGGCAAAAGTTTGAAATTTATTATTTTATTGAGGTTTATACAGCTGTATAACAAAAGATAAAGTGTGCACTTTCTTTTGCAACTGGCTCCTACAAATACTGAAAAAGTTTGACTTTTTTTAAAAAATAAGAGGATGCAGGTTGAGAAAATAAGCCCCCATGTAAGTTTTTGAGTTCTGTTAACTCTGTCACACTAATGATCATCATCTGCTCCTTTCAAAAATTATCCACTTTGAAATTTTCCCCGTTTTTTATAGTTATCTTGCTAAAGGTATGCCATATCTCCCTGCTTTCTTGAACGACTGAGCAAAAAATGAAATTATGATTCTTCATAAAATATGAAGCCTGCAAAAGATGAGGGAGGCAAGGAGTTTCAACTAAAAAATGGATAAAGTTATTGATTTGAAAAAGCAAGTACATGTGCACCACATCCCCAAACATTAGATTTATGGGTCAGTCCCTTAAATGTTAAGAGGCGTGGTAGAGGGTAAGAAAATTGAAGAGTAAATGATTCCCCAAACATGAGCCAAACATAATCAGGGTTCAAGGTACCTGCAGAGGATATACATTTCCCTGGCGCAGATACAGATGAGAAAACCAGGGGCACAGTGATGCCAGGGCGGGGTCTGTCCTGGTGGTGACCATTCAAATGGAGAGTAACCAGATTCTGCCTCTCCCCCACTGGCTTCCCCTCCAGGGTCAACAAAAGCAGGGGAGAGGGCGGGTTCTCTTCCTGCTCTCCATGGTCTAGTCACATGCCCAGCAGGGAACAGGCCCATATCCATACAAAGCACAGCAGAAATGCGCCCCCGCATGAGGGTCCCTGACCCTCAGGGACCTTGCAGATTGGGTCCGGGAGGGAGAGGGTGGAGCAAGTACGTCACAAAAAAACATAAAAAAACACTCATCACAAAAAACATTCACGACTGTAAATTACATGACAGTCTTGAAGAACTGAAGAGTGCCAGTGCCCTGACACAGTCCTGAGAAGTGACAAGGGGGTAACTGCAGGACAGAAAGGGGATGCTCCAGGTGCAGGCAGCAGGTGCCAAGATGCTGAGGGAGGGTGGCACGGCCACAGTGTGGGATGGTGGCCTGCAGGCCCAGGGAGATCCGCACAGACACACATATACCATAAATGCGGACAGGAAGTGGAAGAGGCCCGGGCTGGCAGAGCGCAAATGCAAGACAGCCAAAGGGACAAGGTGCGGATACAGCTCACAGAGCCACAGAGAGCAGCACGGAGCATCCACCGGCCGGGAGGACAGCTTGGGCAGCAGCTGTGTTTAATGGGGACAGAGTTTCAGTCTGGGAAGATGAAAAGTCCAGGAGGACAGCAGTGACGGCATAAGTGAATATACTTAATGCCCCGGAAAAGGTTAAAATGGTGGATTTCACATTATGTGTATTTCACCCCACACATTGAAGTCATGAGCTGGGAAGTTCTGGAAGTAGGTGACGTGGGTGGTGAGTGGTTCCTGAACCTGAGGGGATGGCAGGGTCATGGAGAGCATCTGAGGGGCAGCTGGGGAAGGGGGAGCATGCTGAGGACCCCAACCTCTTGGGCCTGGCACCGCCCTGCATCTCACCACATCACTGAGAAACTAATGTCCTCAACGCTCTCTCCGGCATCACAGTCTATAGTGCACCCTTGCTTAAAACCACCAAGCAACCCCCCATAACAAATCTTACTGTCATTTAAAAGACAAAACAAAAATATCTATTTCAGAAAAATTAAATTCACTGGACTTATAAAAGCTCATACATCAAAATGAGTAACTATCAGAGAAAATCTTACGTCAAAGTCCAATACATGAAACAGCTGGAAGAGAAGCTTCTGTCTCACAGCTGCTCCTTCCCTCTTCCTGGCCCCTCCTGCTCTCCCAAAAGCACTACAGGAGACTGGGGGGCTCCCTGGAACCACGTTTGACAACCACTGACCTGGAGAATGAACTGGATGCCTCTGGGCACTAGAACCCCTTCAGGAGGTGCAGCTGGCACAAGGCACACAACTTTGAGAGGGGGCAGGACTTCAATACCCCCAGTCTTCGGCCCAGGGCACTCTTGCCCAGGGCACAGCCTGAAGGAGCACCCAGAGGCCCCGAGCTGTGTGGCACTGGGAATGCCCCCCTCCTCCCGCACATTCTCTGCATTCCTCAAAGTGCTGGAGCTGGCTCTCTTACCTGCTGTCCCTTGTCTTGCCCACCCTCAGATGTCCCCACAACTGCTGCCCTTTGGGAGGGGGTCTGGACAAGCCCCTCCTCTCCCCCACACCGGGGCCTTCACACGCCCTCCAGCCTCCATCATGAAGTCCCTGTCCAGTGGCCTGGTGCTTGTCTTTTTTGGTAGCAGGTGACCAGGGTTGGGGACAGTTCCTGGCACATAAAAGGTTTAGCAGCTGGAGATCAAGTCTTTGGGTTTTATCTGGAAATGGCAGCCAGACCCTGACTCTTAGAAATGCTCAGCCTGGGGGGCTCCCTTTGCTCTTGAGGACCACCTGCCAGGAGCTGGGCCCTGGCTGCGCACCCTCTATGCAGTCTCAGGGAGCTGTTCTGGTTGCTCCTTACATTTCACAGGCCCAGCAAATAGAAGTAAACATGAGCAGAATGGAAGGCAAAGACCAACACTAGTCTTTCTGCCACCTGGCCGTGCCCTCGGTCATGGCTCCATGGGTATTTGGATCTCAGCTTGTCAATCTCTAGCTCAGGTACCATTCACTCACCTGTCGGTGTTCTTTGAACAAGAAGCTGCTCTGATCAAAGGCTCTGAGGCCGGGATCTTTAGCTGCACCATGAGCTGAGTGATTTATCCCCAAGTTATTTTAGCAATGTATAGCTATCCAAATATACTGAGAGCTACTCTTACAGAGAAAAAAAGCCAGGCACACACATTTTTCCCTCAGTGTGGTTTTTCTGCATCTGTAACAAATGCAGTATTCAGCCTTTATGCTACTTTCTGCCCTTCCCAAATTAAGTCACAGTGGGGGTTGGCCCGCAGGCTGTGGCCGCTTTTCGTTTACTGCCTGTTGCAGCATTTCCAGCGCACTGAGCCACCGTCCAGCTGTCCAAGCAGCAATCTGTCCCCTGTGTGAGACTTCCCCCAGATAATGTGGTTTTAATATCAAAGCTTTTAGTTTTGCCAGAATGAAACAATTCATGATGTTCTTTGTTAGACTCTTAGTGAATAAAATCCACTCAAGTCTCTTGGGCTCCTCTGATTTTATGTGTCTTTACTTCCCTCCTGCACAAGGAGGCCAGACAAGCCTGGAAGAATCTGAGAGGTAAGGACTCTGCTGGGGGCTTCACCTTCCCCTGCCCTCAGAATCAGCCCTTCCCCCATCCCTACCATCTTCTGCCCCAACTCTGGCCTCTCTCAGGGGAATCCCGACACTATCTCCTCAATGTCTGCTCCCAGTCCTGGAGCCGCACCTGCAAGTCTGCCAGCCTCTGCTCTGGAGGGCTTTCATCACCAGCTCCTGCCCACAATGCAGACGCCAATTAAAATGCCACTTTCCCAGAGAGGCCCTTCCATTTACCTGTCCCCAATGTCCTTGTAATTTCTCCGCTGCACTCTGGACTCTCCCCGACATCAGAGTGCAAGTGTGTGCTTTGTGACCATGGTGTCATTCTCCTGCTTCCAGTCTCCAGACAGCACCAAGCAAAGCAAGTGATCCCTTGCCAATGAAAGTAGAAGCAAAGGTCTTAGTAACCAACTGGAAGCTAGAGTGTGGGCAGGGGAAGTCGAGGGTGATTTCTCTGATGCTGTCCAGTTCCAGCACAGAAATGCCCAAGGGCCACCTAATACAGGCTAGGGGCATGGGAGAAGTGGGATGACAGAACAGGAACCCAGAGCCACTTGGACCAAGTGGGGCTAGGGCAGCTGAGCTCAATCTGAGACCCAGAGGGAGCTCCTGCCCACATGGCACAAGCACAGAGGGGTGGCAACAACAAGGCCACTCTCAGACCTGAAAGGAAGTCACTTGGGTTAGAGCTGCAAGGGAAAAGTCGGGAACAAGGCCACAGAGCCAAAGGGCTCATCTAAATGTCAGGACTATGAAGACACAGTTATTTGTATCAGATACAATCACCATGAAGCAGTCTTCTTGGAGAAGTAGAAAATACACATACTATGATGAAAAGGTTGTACAACATCATTTATGAAAATTACCCCAATCTCCAAACTTAGCGATGTATTATTCTTAAACATCTGCGTACATGGAAAACATGAGAAAGGACTAGAGTTACATTCCTAAGGGTACTGCCTTTGGAGAAGGAAGAGAAATCAGGTGGGAAGGGGGGTCCTTGGGGCCCTCAGCATCATCTGTAATGTGCCTTTCTCTTATTTTAAAAAAGGCTTAAAATCAGGCAAAACGTGAACAAGTATCAGTTCTTCCTGGGTACACAGTGCTTGTTAAGCCACCC
Source organism: Scalopus aquaticus (assembly GCA_004024925.1). Taxonomy (NCBI): domain Eukaryota; kingdom Metazoa; phylum Chordata; class Mammalia; order Eulipotyphla; family Talpidae; genus Scalopus; species Scalopus aquaticus. Next base: position 18,176 of record PVIJ01004433.1, read on the forward strand.
TTTGTACTTGTCTGCATTTTTAAAATCCTTAAAATAGATATGAATCATTTCATCAGTTCTCTGCTTCCATCTCCAACTCTAACTTTTCCTCTGAAAGGCCCCGCATCCTGGCTGCAGCTGGCCACGCGCTGCAGGGGTGGACCTGGTCATGTTGAGGCCGATGTGAGGTTGCAGCCCCTGTCCTGCTTTTCTCTTCACGTCCTGCCCAAGCTGTCGCCAGTCTGTGCAGCCTACAAAGGTTATTCAAACTGACTCAAGGTAAAACTCGAGTTCATCTTCTCAACCCCGGCCCCCCGTACTTTGAGCTCCCATTATTCACCAAGCAGATCAAATAAACACAAAGCCCTACTATTTCGTTCTGATCACATGATCTCAGAAGGGATTCTAGCGACCCATTCTCCAGCACTGCAAGAACTCTCAGAAACCTGTCAGTTATAGGCAATGTGAGATTGGCATGAGGCCTTGCAGCAGTTTCCCTGAGTCAGAACTCACTTCCGACGGTCACAGAGTCCAGAGCAAACAGCCTCACAGGACAACAGCATGAGGGCACCAGGTGGCCTGTGGCCAGCGTGTCAGTACGCGGGGGCTGTGTGAGCCCTTCAATGCACCATGTCAGTTCTCAAATTACTGGGGAGTGAGGAGGCGGAGTCCAACTTACAGATGAGCAAATAGGGGTCTGCAGTCAGGTGACATGCCCACCCAGTGCTCCCAGCTAGGAGGGAATGAGTACAGGTCTTTGAAAAGCTATACACTACACCTCTGATCACCTTCCTTGGCCAAAGGCTCTGTGTTCAGACCTCTCCGTTTTGTCTGTTTATTCATCGCACCTGCAATCGTTTATGAGATGCCAGCTACATGAAAAGCATACTGGTAGATACTGGGGCAACAGAGATTAAAAAAGAAAAACGCAATCCTGGCCCCCAAAACTCAGAGGGCGTCAGGTAAGAACTACGAAGCACTGTGGCAGCAGCGAGACAGGCCGTGGCAAAGGAGGCGCGGCGCGTGGGGCATGTGCTCAGAGGTGCGGCAAGGCAGCCTGGGCAGTGTCGTTTAAGCACCAAGCTGTATTTACTCTAAAAACAAGAAAGGAGCCCATCATCATGGTATTGATTTCATTACTTGAAAGTTCTAGCTAATTCAACAACACAACAACAAAAAGATACAGGAAACAGCCGGAACAAAGTAACCATTATTTACAGGTGAAGACCGTGACCAAAAAGGACACAAGCAAAAAGTGAGTTTAAAAACTGTTACTAGGAACTGTAAATATCACTGGATACAAAATTAGTATTTTATTCCAGTACCAATATAAAAAATCACTTATTAATGACAAAAGGAAATGCAGTAACTCTTTGGTGGAGAAGCCAAACAACACGGGAACCAGCCAGCAGCACCAACGCCACCAAGGACACCATGTGCCTCCACGGAGCCATGAGAGGGCGGCCCCCTTCCCTTCTGCCAAAGACGCGCAGGACAAACCTAAGCCAGACTTTGTCTAAGCAGACAAATCTACGCCGAGCAGCATCTGCTAAATAACTGCCCTGTTTTCTTTAAAAATGCCAAGGTCAATAAAGACAAAGAGGCTCTGGGGCCATTCTAGATCAAGGAAACTAAAAAGAAGGACAGAAAGGCAGCACTTTGCCCTGGGCTGGACCAGGGGTGGGGGCAGAAAGTGGGACAACTGACAAACTGGTGCGCAAGCTGCGATGAGATGGCAGCGCACAGCATGTCCTCCTCCCTGGGCACATGGCTGTCCCCGAGCGGCCCCGCACTGAGCTCTGGTCACAGGTCACGGGCAGACGCGAGCTCGACCTGCCCAACAACACTGCCCCAGGTAACCCTCCTTCCGGTCTGATACAGACGCTGCTGTAGCCTGAGGGCCTGTGACCCCCGGGACCAACGGAGAGCGCAGTCTGGCCCCCCGATGCCACTGAGGATGTTTCCTGGCCACTGACCAGAAACACCTATTCTGGTATTTCCACAGGCGAGATGTGGGAATTTATCTATTACAGAAGTCAGCAGGTTGCAGGTATTACGGATATAAGTAAAAACATTCTCTCTCAATAGATGTTTAGTGTTACCCAAGTGCATGGCGCCATGCTAAGCTCTGGGAACACATCACTGCACAGAGCAATGAGCCCCCCTCATGGCACTCACAGCTTCTCGGTGGGGACAGACTCAAATCAATGTTCACACCACATGATGACCAGCCGCGCTAAGTCCTATGAGTTGTAAGCCCAGACACTACAAAAGCACACTGACAAGAGCCACTTGATATGAAGGTGTCCATGCCAACAGCACACTGAGACAGGCAACACACAATTTGCTCATAAAGGAATTTTAAAAATCCATGTTAGTTATGAAGCAAATAAGGAGTTAGACTTGCATGTAATCCACAGGAATTTAAAAATTTATAAGGATATGAACCAAGATAATAATACAAAGAAACTAGATTCGCATGCAATCCACCAATAACCAATATGCAGTGAGCCCAGGACTAGCAAGGTTTTGTTTTTGTTTTAAAGATTATTTATTTAAGCATACAAGCTGGGATGTAGGCCAGAGGTGTGAGGTGGTGAGAGGATTCACCAGAAACAAGAGTGGGGAGCAGAATAGGCAGACTGACTGAAGTATACTGCTGAGGGGAGCAGCGGGCGAGGCAGGAGGGGTCTGCTGCGCCATGTGGGAATCTCCCTGGCCGGGTATTGAACTCATACTGCAGTGGCTCTGGATAGCTTCATAGTGCTGCGCTTAACCTGTTGCGCCACCAGGGAGGTCCTAGCAAGGTTTTTTAATTCCCTCAAAACCAACAAATCTGTCTCTCCTCTTTATCATACCCGGGAATCATCTCTCCGATCCCTTTGCTTTTTTGCTCGGGCTCCAAGAACTATGATAATGAAAAGAAAATGTAAGCCTTCCACCCTAATTTATCTGCTGTCCAGAGTGGCAGAAACAAAGAGAGTCACCAAACTATTCATCAATGAGCTATTTCAAGAACAGTCGTTTAGGAAGGGCATGGCTGGCAGGTTCCTCACCTCAGACTTATAACCACAGACAGCTTTATTAAGTGGGTCTGCCTGCGTCCCACAGACTAGACCAGACCTTCCTAGACTTTTCACCCGGAAGCACATTGCCAAAACACTACTGCGACTTGGAGGAGAATGGGGAAAAGTGAGGGGGCGGCCACACCCAGCCTGCAGCCTCATCAAGATGCAAGGGGCAGTCCCTCACATGCCTATTAAAGTTCTAGATTCTCCAGGGAATCCCTGGTTGGCTAACCCGAGGGTTCAGGCCCAGACAATCTGTTTATATCACAATTTACAGAGGAAAATTCAACTGCTAAGAAAGTTGAATATTCAGTTGAGTCTTTTTGTGGGCTAGGAGTCAAATTAGGACCACAAATGCTCCTGGTTAGCATGGAATCCAACCAAACGGAGTTGGAAAGATGTTTTCATCAAGTTGTGATGAGTCACTGTTCCCAGCTTCAGGGACATACCTGCCAAGCAGACTGGATATTTATGTCCCCAAGGGGAGAAGTGGAGGGATACAAACTCTTGCTGTGTAACCTTCCTTTTTATATCACTTCATGGCCTCCTACCTACTCATTCTGTCATCAGTATCATCTTTTAACATTCTTTCTGTATCAGCTCCAAAGAGTTATTACTAAGTTTACAAGTTATTTTTCACAGACAGTATTTCCAGCCACAGCTTCCTGGTAACATACAGTAGGCTCCAAAGTGCATCAGTAAGCTATATCCAAATCACGAGACAGGAGGGAGTACTTCTGGGAAGATTCTTTGGACAGCTAACCCCACCACAGCTCTGCATGGCTCTGAGCTGGAATCATGCACAGCTCGTGAGTACCACAGGAGCCATTACTCACCATACAACCACGTTGATGGATCCCCTTCATCAAAAGCACAAGTCATCTTACATAGAGATTTGGCACAAAATTCCAACTGAAAGCTATAAAACTGATTTCTGAATTCTATATGCTGCCTCCCCAAACCAGAGTATCTGTGCAGTAGAACAACCTCACATGGAGGGAACAGAGAGGTATCCTGATGTTAGATGGGTCCACTTGGAAAAACAGTAATTACCTTGTTTCTGTGGTACAAAGCACAAAAAGTAAGGCTTTTGGTAGACAGATTAGTTTTTTTTTAATAACATGTTACTGATTAAACCTGTTTACAACACTATACACGTTTTGGGGAGTTCTGTTTCAACATGTGCATACAACCACACTGTACCCACCACCATAGTTCTCGACAGATTGTTTGTTTTATAATACCATTTACTAAGAAGAGGGGAAGCTATCAGACTGGGGAGGCACAGATATTTAGAAGTGTGCAGAGAAAGGAGGCGTATTTCCATGCAAATGCACCATGTCACTGACATTCCTGGAAGCCTCAGCACATCACCCTTTTTCAAGTTCTGTCCCCCTGCTCTTTCTTCTGGTGGCCCTGCACCTGTAGCTGAAGGGCATTATATGAGAACCAGTTAGGAAAGAGAAAGGGCCCATCTGCCGAGTTATGGGAAAATAACAAATAGTTGACAAGCTGTTTTGTGCCATCTGTATTAATTAAGAATTGACTGAACATACAAAATATACTAAATGTAGTCAAAGTATGTCCCAAGGTAGTAATTAAGGCCAATGGCTACATTATGATTTTTCATTCCCATAAAAATATACTGTCACTCAACTTTTAAAGCAGACTTTAAAAAAACTACATTAAAGAAAAGCCTTCTTTACAAAGACTTCTATCTTAAAAAAAAAAAAAAAAGAAGCATGGGCCTCCCTGGTGGTGCAGGGGTTAAGTCTCAGCACTATGAAGCTACCCAGAGCCACTGCAGCACAAGTTCAATCCCCCGCCAGGGAGCTTCCCACATGTCGTGGCGCAGCAGACCTCTCCTGCCTAGCCTGCTGCTCCCCTCGGCAGTGTACTTCAGTACATCCGCCTGCTCTGCTCCCCACTCTGTCTTTGGTGAATCCTCTTACCACCCCACACCTCCGGCCTACATCTCAGTTCTTGTATGCATAAATAAATAAAACTTTTTTTTTAAAAAAAAGCATGATGTGTTGGGCTCAAGGGGACCAAATTTAACTACCTCTGAACATCAGGGTAAATATACTTTCTTTATACAATAAGACGCACTGATATTTGCATGACTCAATCAAACATTTTCCCAATAACCAATGCATGAAGTTACAAAGCCATGTATGGGTAAAAGATTTATTCAAAATGCAAGAAAGAACACTGGATTTCAACGTAACTATATGAAAAATCCACTGAAGTTTCAGATTCTATATTGCAATAACCTTTAAGAAACTATGACTTGTCGACTTTTGATGGGGTGTCAAAGGATACCATCCACAGTGATCTGAAAAGGCTATTTATTCAAACAGTGCCTTTTCCAGCTATAGGATTGTGAGGCTAGATTTTGTTCACATATTTAAGCAACACAAAGTATCACAGTAGTCTAAGCTCAGATTTCAGCTGTCTTCTAATAAGCCAGTCTTTTGTGAAGACTTTCACAAAAAACATGCACCCCCATTCTAAATTATCTTGTTTTGGAATATATAGTTATTTTTTTCATAGAGAGTTGCTTTTGAAACAAGCTTAATATTGCTATTTTTAATAGACAAATACCTTTTAAATTTTTTTCAGTCCTATTTCTAATATGGTAGTGCTAGCAGATATAACGAGACCAGTAATGTATTAGGGCATAAAGGGGCCCTAGGACCCCCAAATTTGAGAACTACTAGAAAAAAACAAGGGAATTGGGTTGCCCAAAGCACCACTGAGTAGAAAGAGCACGTACTTGAAGGGGAGGGTAGCAGGTTGGGGGAATGCTTTAGAAACGCTGGGACCTTGGCTAAAGAAGAGGGGCCCTTTTGAGCACAGCAGCCATGAGGTCAAAGTTCAGCTCACAGACAGGGAGGAGGAGGGTCCTCTGGAGAAACAAATGAGTAAACATGTTACCCATGACTGAGGGTAAAAAAGTTTCCTCTTAATCAAATCATGTATAAAATATCCATCTCTGTTCTCTGTATCTGCTGGAAATTACTCTTAGGTGAGATAAGCCACATATCTGCAAGCAGTTCACCATTTAAGGGTGGAATTGTTATCTGTAAGTAAAGTAAAACCCTCTCTAATTCTCTTCAGAGTGCCCAAGGAAACCACAAGTCAATACCACTCTAGAGTAGGTGGAACAAATTCTGTGGGGGGGACAGCCCCAACGAGTCCCCAAAAAAACCATCCAGGACACATTACTCTCATGGCTCAGTTCAGTGGCCTTCTCTGCTTCCCTTTACCCTTCATGAAATATATTCACACACAGGTGACATTTTTCTTTCCTTTTAATCAACCAGGAATATTTTTACCAGAAAACTAGAAACTGGTGAAAGTGATAGTAGCAGTGAAAATTAACGAGGAAATTTCCTAACAAGTCACAATGCAAGGGCCTATTCCAGAAAATCAAAGTAAAAGCGTTTTTTTATATAATCCTCTCATTTTAATATGAAACACTTTAAATGTAGGGTAATTATGGAAATGAGGCATTGCTGTAATTTGAGTTGTCATTAATTTAGCAAGTTTATTCCCTGACATTCACAAGATGCAAAAACAGCAAATAGTAAATTACTGTATCTCCAAATCAAATGCTTTCTTTCACTTCAGCATATAATTTTAAACATAGCTGTCTTTCAAAAGTACTATGAACACCATTAAAACTCTAAACAATATACTTTTAGCACATACCAATCTAGTCCTTCAATAGTGACAGACTTTCATAAATTTATTATAAATTCAATTCAATGCATAAACATAATAAGTAACACCCTCCTCATGGACTGACTTTTAAAATACTATATAAATTTTGTAATATGAATATAAACCAAAAAACTCAACATGAACTACAAAGAGGCACAAACATCCTTTTTTTTTAAGAGTCAATGTACTGGTTTCCAATTTGCTACACTCCCATAAACCTTTTTAAATTAAGTTTTTTCGCAAGATGACAATCTAACTTTTAACAAATATATATGATATACAGTAATTGCCAACTAGCAAGAAAACTAGGATAAAGCACTGTTGAGAAAATGTCCCATTTCCTTCCACAAAAACTCTCACCCTCCAAAACTCTAGCTTCATTATGTGGCAGTTATCATTTCTCCAGCTTCCAGAGTCAAACTGTCTCTTCTATCCCAACCACCACCAAATTGGATCAACTCTTCCTTCAGATGATCTTTTTGCCAAATCTTTTCCCTTGCAGCCCCAGCGCCCTGGTCCAGGTCTCAATGAATCAGACCTGAGTGACTACGTCTCCCATGTGTTTTCGTGGCCATCCCTGCCAGATCCTCCTCCTCCCTAACCAATGTGCCTGTGCATGGAGACAGAACCAGCACCAGTCCAGGGTCACATCTTACAGCCCAGCCACAGGAAACACTCATCTCTTGTCTTAACACTTTGTGTGCCGGTGCCCTTTAAATTTACCAGCCCTTGGGACCGGCCATTTTCTGTGCCACCGCATGAATGGTATAAGCATTCAATAAAACACACACAACCCTGAACTACTGGATATTAAAAAAACTGTAATATCTCTCATAAAACACCTTACACTTTCACCAAAACAATGTGTAAAGCTTCTAGACTGAGTACTAATAGTTCCAAATAACTCCACCGTGGTGTGAAAAACCAGAGACTAGATGAACACATATCCATACGTGAGCGGCCACCTGATACTGGTGACAAAAACACGTACTAATACGTGAGCGGACCACAAAGTGCTAAGTGCAAACCCAGTTCAGCACACAGGTCCACTCTGGACCAAGCCCCTATAACCAAGGCCCTGGGTCAGGTACGGACCCTAAATCTCCCTTGGAACGAGGGGAGGAACAGAGAAAGAAGGAACGCAGTGACTGCCAGGGCGTTTGATAGTGGGCATTCAGCAAATAGCTGCTGTCTTCACTAAGTCTGGGCCATTTTCCAATTAATTTCAATCTGATAACTACTTGTATGATTGCAAGTAACTAATCTGATATTCTTTAATCCTCATTTAGAATAGCAATGAGAAACGATGTTTATATGCTTTCACAGGACCTCAAACAACCACCAATGAAATAAAATGCTTTGGCGGTTACGACTAATTTTTATCAAGGTCTATGTGCAGAAGTTGTCGCCCTTCACAGTGTGTCTTTTAGAGTGCAGAGCCGTCAGTGTAGCGACACAGGTCTACTGGCAGCCGAAGTGAACACCAGTTCAGGGTGATAAAGTAAGGCACCCGGGCACTGACCATTACACACTGCTAAGAGACAGACATCTGTACTTCCTGACAGTTCCCCCATATATTGCCATGTATCAGGCAGTTCTGGCCTAAAGAAAAACCCAGCAAAACCAAGTCTGATTGAAACTCTAGGCCCAACAACCAATTCACAGGAATGACAAAGGAGAGAAACAGAATAAATGAGAATTTGGGAAACCAAGTCGTAAGAGCAGACTTATGGGAAACTATACAGAACAAGGGACCCTGTTCCCTCAGCAAGAAAAAGGCTCTACAGAAATAAAGAGCCTGGGAGATATACCAACCAATCGCATGTCTGCACCTGATTTGGTTCCTGATTCAAATAAACACACCCTAACAAAAAAAAAAAAAAAAAAAAAACCCATGAGACAGTAAGGGAAATCCAAACACTAGCTGGGTATTTAAAGATAACAAGATATTATTATTATCATTTTAGGTATAATAATGACACTGTGTGGTTAGGTTTTTAAGAGTCTATCTTTTATTGAAATATTGACAGACAGAATGATATGCCATTTGTGACTTGCTTTTAAATAAGTGGGGGAGGGGGAAGATTACTTGGGATGAAGATAAAACAAGTTAGCCATAACATAACTGTTGGCCCTGGCAGATGGGGACATGGAGGTTTACTATTCTTTATGTTCGAAATTTTGTATGTTTAAAAAAAAAAGGAAAAAATGAGCCATGCTCATCGCAGAAAATTTGGAAAACACAAGGATGCAGAAAGGAAAAAGAAAAACAATCCCATAAATCTTACCACTCACAAAAGCTACCACAAACAGAAGTCTTGTTTTTACTATGATTATTCAACGAGTCCACGTTTATTACGAAAGTGTTAGCAAAGAAAGGTGCAAAAAAGGAAGAAGAGCAACTAAGGTACTGTGCATGTCTTTTGTCTGGTGGCTTGTTTTTTAGTTCACACACATCTAATTCAAACTCAAAACTTAATAGTATAAAGAACTACAGTCACACACACAAACCACACCCACCCTTCCAACCACAAGGGTGCCCACGAGCTGCAGTGCACACTGACTTCACGAAAGCACGCTCAGTCAGTGATACGGCTTTTCCTCAAGGAAGCTGCAAATTCATTTAGTCCTCAATTTGCTCCTTCTACAAACCCAATTCAGTGTGCATACCTACTGGCAGCCAGTAGGTTGTCTCTCCTATTAAAGGTAAAACCAGGGCGCTGCGCTGTGGAGCTGTCGAGCTCTACGAGTTCGACGCCCAGCTGGGGAGAATCCCACATAGTGCGGCAGACCTCTCCTGCCTCGCCCACTGCTCTCAGCAGTGTATTTCTGATCTGCCTATTCTGCTCCCTACTCTGTCTCTGGTGAAGCCTCTCGCCACTCCACACCTCTGGCCTGTACCCCAGCTGTATGTATAAATAAATAAACCTTTAAAATAAATAAATAAATAAAAGTAAAACCCTTGGCCCCAGCCCACAGCTGATGCACTAGAACACTGAAGGCCATACACAAGGGTCTGTCCAGTGAATAGACAGCGAAGCCTGAATTTCCTAAGGCTGGGACCGCCGGTGGAGTGTGGAGCAGTGCCACGCCACGGCACTAGGTCCACATCAGCTCAAAGTCGTACACGGCACAGGAATGTTTTCCCTAGCAATAATTACAAATATTTAACATTTGGAAAAATGTATTTCTAGTAACAAATGGGGGCAACTTCTGATTTCCCTCTTAACCACAAGCTTTCTGGAGTGGGAAAGGTGGGGACTGGCACAGTGGTAGTTGTTCTAGGGAGTATCGTAGGTGCATGCCAGTGTCGCTCAGTGTGGCTGTCACCCATCCAGAGGGGTGTGTATACCACACGATGCAAACAAAGCTCCAAATCTCATATAACTGCAGCGTATTAAATGCAAGCATATTTGGGTTCACAAATTCCAATACAGAGAAAAAGTTTTAATTTATGGTAAAGAAATTCTTAACTTCAAAACTTAATGGCAAAACTGTGCTCCAAAGCCAGAGAGGAAGTAGACATATTAATTACTGCAGTTCTTTTAGAGTCAGTAATGAGTTTCTCATTTTGGAATGCAAAACTGTACATATTCAATTTCCTTGCTCTGAATTCATTAAAATCTCTCGACAACTTTGAATGTGATAGGCCAAAGAATCCTGAGCTAACTCTGAAAAGTTTACAACTTATATCTGTGACTACCTAGGTCTAAGCTTTCTAAAATAGTTGTATGAGTTCTTGATATATTATGGAATATTAACCCCTTGTCAGATAAATGATTTACAAACATCTTCTCCAGCTATTCCAGCACTGGTTATTTACACAAAGAACACAAAAACATGATTTCAAAGGAGGACCTGCACCCCCATGTTTTCTGCAGCACTATTCACAAGAGCCAAGACAGGAAACAACCTAAGTGCCCACTGACAGCTGAATGGATAGAGAAGACGTGGTATATACACACTCAATGAATACACTCAGCTATCAAAATAAATGATGAAAATCTGGATTTGTACAACGTGGACAGACCTCGAGGGGATTATGCTAAATGAAATGTCAGCTACAGGAAGAAGGATTTCACTCTTGTGAAAGATAAACAAATGAACAAACAAAACAAAAAGAAACTAGACTGAGAACAAAATGGTAATTACCAGGGGAGGGAGGGGAAGCAGGTGAATCAGGCGAAGGTGTAAACTGCAGAGGCAGATGGAAACTAGCCTCTTGGTGGTGGTCACAATGCAGTATATATAGATGCTGATTTATCATGCAATACACCTGAAACCTATATAATGTTATATATTAACCACTGTTACATCAATAAAAATTTAAAAACCAAAACTGAAGCAGTGTAAAATAAAAAAGAACATAAAACTACCCAAGCCACCAAACATGTTTGTCAACGGTCTTTGACAGTCTTCAGAGGCCAACAACCTTCCACCAGGGGGGCAAATGCGCACATCCACTTAATGTTTCTCCTTCTGCATGTTTGTTCTTGTAAAATTTACAGCCCTGCCACATGGACATTGCTCAGAAGCACAGTTAAGTCAGAGACAGACACCACAGTGGGCCAAAGCACCACCCAGAGGGAGCGCAAATGTCTAGGCTGCCAGCGACACTGCAGTGCACCAGGAATCACCCACCAGAAGGCAAGTTCCTTGGAGTATCAAGCTGCAACCGGCTGAACAGCAACACTTCATAAAGCACAGAGCTGGGGCCGGCCAACTCAGTAGACGACATGAGGATTCGAGAACTACTAGTTCTTCTCCTCAAGTCAGAGAAAATACAAGTGTGAAAGTCTTAGCCCAGATGAAATCAGCTAGGCCCTCTTCTCTGAAAACAAGATGCTAATGGAAGCACTTAGAACCTGAACCATATAAAGGTGTGTGAGCAGAACAGGTCCCTGAGCGCCACAGGGCAGGGAGGGGAAGGAGCTATTTACCTGTCACTTTCTCACAGAGAGGTGATAGGCAAGAAAAGCACTTAGTGGCCCAGGATGGTGAGAATGGGAGTTATAGAAAAGACAGAACAGAGTAAGAGGAACCACGGGTGGGACAGAACAACTTTGTTATTCACAGAGACCTGATTTTACTGAAATGAATGCCTTTCATGCTTGGAAAATAAAGGTATACTCTTGCTCTCACACCCTACGTAGGAATGAGTCATTGTTGATGTTCTGCTTGAAAATTATTCAACACAAAATTTACAATCAAACATGCCAAGACCCTAGATGGGACAGAAGTTTACAGAAACAAACGACGGGCCCTGGGAATTACCCCAGCAAAATTTCCCTGGACTCAGGGCACTTATAAAAGAGGGAGTAATTAGACAGACAAACAACTAGGAAGGCAAAGCACACTGGAGAAATATAAACACCAGTGAGGAGTTAAAAGCAATTACTAAATAGAAAAAGAAAGTGCCTAAAGAGGAAATGAGTAATTAAATAGGCTTTCTCCCGATCAAAAGATCCTGAGAAAGCAGGAATCTCTGGGGCAGGGTAGAGGGGAAAAAGGGGCTGTGGGAACCGGAAGGACAGGGAGTGAGAAGAGAGGGAATACACCGCAAGTTACTAAAGAAACTGGGGCATCTGCAGCCCTCCACCCCAGTGCTGTCTGGGTGCCCCCTCTTATCCCCTCTACCCGGGTGAATCCTAACTGCCCCAATACCTCCCAAGGATCTTGGCACTCAAGAATCCCAAGGCACTCAAGAGAGGGTCCTTCTTGATCTGTCCCCCTCCCAGCCCAAGATATTGTCTTTCAGACCTGGCCCCCATGTGGGTGGCTCAAGTCTTCGAGGAGACTGGCGCTGGTCCCCATGTCTCCCTGAACACTACCCGCAGCAACCCTTGTCCGGAGGTGAGCGAAGGAGGACCCTGGGTCTGGGCAGGGTCGGACGACCCTGAGCCTACGAGAGGGGGAGGGGCAAGGGCGTCAACAGCGCCCAGGCTGGACGCAGGTCAGGAGACACCGGGTGCCCAGGTGGTGTGGAGGATCCGATGGGGGGCGTTCCCCCACACCAGTCCGGGGGCGGCCCTGAGCACTGGCAGGGTGGGGGTCGCGGCCGTCCCTGGTGTCCAAGGCAGAAGATGAAACTGGGGCCCAGGCCGGGTTGGGGGTGGCACCGGTGTCCAGGCCGGAGCGGGGCTGTCCCTGGGGCCCGGGCCGGGGTCGGGTGGCGGCGACACTCACTGTTTGGGGAGCTGCAGGGCGGGCGCGCCGCGCCGCTGAAAGGCCCCGTCCACGAAGACGCCGTTCTTGCCGAGGCAGCGCAGGTAGAAGTGCGGCTCCTGGAAGCTGAGCTGCAGGTGGCGCCGCGAGATGAAGCTCGACAGGCCCATGCTCAGGTCCACCGAGCCCTGCGACGAGTTGCGGCCGATGGTGACGCTGGGCTGCCGCATGAGGAACTCGAACTCGCGGCCCTCCAGGCGCGCCAGCGCGGGCCCGGGGCTCCGGCGTACCGAGGCGGCAGCCGCGGCCACCAGGGCCTCGCCCGCCGCGCCCCCGTCCGGCCCCCCAGCGTCGCCCCCCGGGACCCCCGCACCGGCCTCGGCCTCCGCGCCCCCCGGGCCCCCGGCGATCGCGCCGGGCGGCGGCGGTGGCGGCGGCGGCGGCGGCGGGGGCTGGGCAGGCGGCGGCGGCGACGGGGCGGCGGGCCCGGGGGGGGGCGGCGGCGCGGCCGGCGCGGCGGGCGCGGTGGCGGGGAAGGCGGCGGCGGCGGCCGCGGCGGCGCACAGCACGGGGCTGCAGGGCGCCGAGCGCAGCGCCAGCAGGGCGCGGGCCCCGCTGTCCTCGCCGACTTCGGCCATGTTCGCGCAGCTCCGAGCGGCCTCAGGCGGCGGCGCGGCGACGAGGGGGCGGGGCGGCCGCGGGGCGGGGCGGCCGCGGAATCCCGGGCCGGATCGCGCCGGCACCGGAACGGAGCGGCAGAGAGTGGAGCCTCAGGTCGCGCGCCCCACCCGTGGGAGCTCATTCGGAGTGGCGTTTCGCGCGGGGGCGGGGTTCTGACTCCGGCTCTGGGGTTTTCTGGGCATGGAGGAATTGAGGGTCCTTGACATGGCTCTGGGGCTGGCTGGGGTTCGCTGAGGAGGAGGAGGATGTCCTCACCGAGGCTCACTCGCGGGGATTCCTCGTCGCGAGGAGGTGGGGTTCCACTCCCGGTGACGGGTTGTGTGAGGCGGGGGGGAAGGAGCTATGCTAGGCGGACCGGGAGAAAGTTGGGTTCCTGGCGGTCTACCCCGATCCCCGAGGCTAGTAGGCTTTCGGCCACTGCCCCGGGCTGTAGGGTGACTTTTCCTACGTTCTGGGGGACGGGGAAGGGGAATCCCAAAATGTTCAACCGGAAAGTTTTGATCGTGAGTCACCGGAGAAAAGGACAAATAACCTCAATAATCTCCCGGACCCGAGTCGCTCCTTCCACCAATCCTAAAGTGCGATCATACTTAAGCACCAAAATTGAGTTTTCCTGCTGTAATTGAAGATCAAGTTGCTTCGGGAACTGAGACCCCTGACCCCCCTCCCTGTCTTCCCTTCTGGAGTCACTCATTCGCTCTCAACAAATACGTGGGATAAAATTTCCTAGGGCCTATAATAAGCACCACATAAATATTGCATATCCCTTACAGTATAAGGGTAGATGCTTGGGAGAAATTTTATCTGAAAACATAGAACTGGCCATTTTGGCATGATTCAGGTCCCTTTAGTACTTCAGTATTGGGGTTAAACATTGCTCATTCAGCCAGGTATCCCGATAAGAGGGGGGCAATACTTCCATCCTTTAACACCTATTGAATGTGAGAAAATAGAGTCCCTTCCCTGGTGGAGCTTACAGTCTACTGGGAGATGCAGATAGGAGCCAAGTGCACATACTAATAAACATAAGATTACCCCTGTCAGTTGCTGAGAGGCATTGTTGCATGGTGACCTGTGACTGTAGGGAGCCGTGGACAGCCTAGGGTGGGAAACTTCTCTGCTCATCCATGCTCCAGCCTAGGGCTGAACTAGATATTAGCCCAGTCATCACATGAGTGAATATGTAGGTACTAACAGAGATAAGTGTTTTTTCAAGAAGCTGTAAGGAGAGAACCCTATTTGACAGGAGGAAGAGAAGGAGGAGGTTAGTAAAAAGGGGGTTGGGGACCCCTTCCCTGAGGAATGACACGATTAGGGATGCTGTTTCAGCCAAGGAACAGCATGTGTTAAGGAAGGGGGCCTGTGCCTTTGAGGAATGGACAGTAGGCCACTGTGGGTGGGAGAGAGCAGGACCACTTCAGCTGAACCAGATTAGGCTAAGGAGGAACAAAGGGCTATGCTGGATTTGAATCTCATCCCAAGAGCAATGGAAAACCACTGGGGCTGTGGGATGGATTGGCAGAAGGGCAGCACGCAGACCCATACATTTGAAACAGAATCACTGGCTGTGGTATGGAGCTAAATTGGAAGGGGTCAGAGCTACAGTGGGAGGTTAATTCAGATGCTAGTAGACCAGATGAGAGAGGAAGGCAATGGGGAGAAATTCACGGATTCAAACAAGATTTAGCTCATGTAAAAGAAAAGATATATATTGCTGGTGGAAATGTAGGTGCAGCCACTCTGGAAAACAGGATAGAGGTTCCTTGAAAAATTAAAGGTAAATTACTATATAACCCAGCAATTCCATTTCTGGACATCTACCCAAAAGAATTGAGAGCAGGGTTTTGAAAAGATATTTGTGCACACATGTTCATAGCAGCATTATTCACAGCAGCTGAACAGTGGAAGCCACCCAAAAGTCTACCCGGTTGGTTAACTATCATCTGGCCAAAAAGGAGGGACATTCCTCCAAGGTGCTACAACATGGATGCACCTTGAGGACATTATGAGCAGTGAAATCAAGTGGTCACAAAAAGGCAGAACGACAATCACTTGTATGAGAGGTCTAAAATAAGCCAATTCATGGAAACAGGAGGGGGGTATTTGTCAGGGGCTGTTCGGGTGAGAACAGAGAAGGGGGCATAAGTGTGAGAATGGGAATAAGAGTTTCAGTTTTGCAAGATGAAGAGGTTTGGGAGATGGCTGGTGGTGGTATTCACACATTTTGTGGATGTGTTTAGCTCTTCTAGACTCTAGACTTTAAATAGCTAAGATAGGAAATTTTATGTCTGTTTTACCTTTTTTTTTTTTTAATTAAAAAAATGACATACAACCTCCAAGGTCCTTTGCTCTGGCTCATCTGAGAAGGTTTCTCTCTCTCTTTTTTTTTTAAAGATTTATTTATACAAGCTGGGGTACAGACCAGAGGTGTGGGGTGGCGAGAGGGCTCACCAGAGACAGAGTGGGGAGCAGAACACGCAGATCAGAAATACACTGCTGAGGGGAGCAGCGGGCAAGGCAGGAGAGGTCTGCCGCACCATGTGGGATTCTCCCGGCTGGGCGTGGAACCCGCACAGACAGCTCCACAGCGCAGCGCTCAACCGCTGTGCCACCAGGGAGGCCCCGGTTTCTCTTTTTAATGACAGGTCTGATTGATAGAGAGAGGTATGAGCTTCCAGGCCCCTCAGGCCTAACTGAATATTCAATGTAAAGACTATACATAAACTGACAAGCCTAGACCATTCTTTTCCCAAGGAGCAAGAACCCATATAATAATAATGCCAGGAGCTCATAGGGCTAACTCATCAGGACTTTGCCAAGTCTGGACACCTATTTCATCCTTTCTGACTCCTTTCTTTTTAAACAGCTTCTCTGGAGAGGGCAAGAAAGGGACTAATAAAAAATCACCAAAGAACCAAAATAGGAAAAACAATTCTCCATCTCCAGGTCTAGAAGGCACACCAAAGCTGTTCCACAAAGCATTCACTCATAAAAGTAGAAGTTAAAAGCTTGCAAGAAATACCTCAACCACATTTTGGAGCCAGGACAAGTAGGCTCTCCCCCTGATAGAAGCCTCTGGAACTAGTCACAGAAACAAAAAGGAAATGAACTAACTTCAAGGCATTGAGCCATTCACAAGTACACTGTACTGGAAGGTGATGATTAAGACCCTGTTAAAAAGGCAATAAAATATCAGAAGAATCCATTAAAAAACAAAGACAAAGCATGTGAACAGATCCTTCACCAAAGAAGACATACACATGGGGGCCTCCCCCATGGCGCAGCGGTTGGGCACTGCGCTGTGGAGCTGTCGACAGCGGTGAAGCGAGGCGATGCAAGTTCGACGCCCAGCCGGGGAGAATCCCACATGGCGAGGCAGACTCCCCTGCCTCGCCTGCTGTTCCCCTCAGCAGTGTATTTCTGATCTGCCTATTCTGCTCCCCGCTCTGTCTCTGGTGAGCTCTCTCGCCGCCCCATACCTCTGGCCTGTACCCCAGCTTGTATGTATAAATAAAAAATAAATCTTAAAAAAAAGATATACACATGGCAAACAAGCACACAAAAAGATGTTCAATTGTAACTGTAGACCCCGATGATAGATGCCGACATAGCTAAAAGAAAATGACAGCCCAAGCTCTCTGCTTTGCGAATTGGATGCGAGTGGTACTGCCACTTTGGAATACAGTTTGCTGGCTTCCTATAAAGTTCAACTAACTTTTAATATGACCCACAATTTCATTACAATCATGTCACTTAATGATGTGGTTACATTCTGAGAAATGCGCCATTAGGTCATTTCATCATCATGCAAGCATCACAGAGTATCATTACACAACCCAGGTGGTTACCGCCTGCTATACACCTAGACTCTATAGCCTATGGGGCCCATTGTTGCATGTGACCTTTCATTGATGGAAACATCTTTATGCACTTGACTGTGCTAGGTATTAACCCTAGTGAAATGAGAATTTCTGTCAATTAAAAACCTGTACATAAATATTAATGGTGGCTTCTTTCATAATCACCCAAAACTGGAAACAACAGCTCAAATGTACCTCAAATGAGGAATGGATAACAAACCTAGGTACAACCAGGTCATGGAATACTATGCAGTGATAAAAAGGAGCAAGTTGTATCCACACACAACACAGATGAATCCCAAATACACCTTGCTTTCAATTATAGAAAAAGCAAAACCACAGAGGCAGAAACAGATGAGTGGTTGGAAGGAGCAGGAGGTCTGGAAAAACGTTAACCACAAAATGACATGTGAGAATTTTTTGGGGGGTGGGTAATAATTGTGGTGGTCATCATGACACTATGTATTTGTCAAAAGTAGCAGAACTGTATACCAAAACAATGAATTTTACTCTATGTAAATCATATTTAAAGTTAAAAAAAAATCTCTTGAGAGCTGTGCTGTTCAGAGGTTATTAGCTATATCTGGCTATTTATATTTATACGCTAATTAAATTTAAACATTCGATTCCTCAGTGGTGTGGACTCTACTCCCAGTATTGGATCTGAAGAGCCACATGGCTAACCGCTTCCATACTCATCCACACTGATAAAGCACATTACAGAAAGTTGGACTGGACCATGCTACCTCGGGGGGTGGGGGGCGCGCCTGGGCTACCTCTGCTCTTCTCCCCTTCATCTCCCAATGTCAGGGAATCACAGCAAGCAACGTGCTGCACAAGAGCCATAAAGAATTAATGATGGGGGCCTCCCTGGTGGCGCAGCGGTTGAGTGCTGCGCTGTGGAGCTGTTGGCAGCGCGGGATGGAAGTTCGGCGCCTGGTGGGGGAGAATCCCACATGGTGCGGCAGACCTCTCCTGCCTCACCCGCTGCTCCCCTCAGCAGTGTGTTTCTGATCTGCCTGTTCTGCTCCCCACTCTGTCTCTGGTGAACCCTCTCGCCGCCCCACGCCTCTGGCCTGTACCCCAGCTTGTATGTATAAATAAATCTTTGAAAAAAAAAGAATTAATGATGGGGTCACCCTTTGCCTTAAGCTGAGGAGGTCCTGGCTTGGACTCTTGCTCTGGATGGATATATGCATAAGGCAGGGTTCTTCCAGAAACCCCTCAACCTGAGTCCTGACTGAGTCGAAGGTAGGCAGATGGGGCTGAGGAGGCCAAAACCTCAAAGTTGAAAGCAGCTGGTCCACACTGGAGTCTTTGAGGACCTCTTTCGGGAACCCCACACCATGCTCTGTCTTCTTATCATCTCCTTCCGCTTCCTGTTGACTAAATGTCACTTCCTGCAGTTTCTGTGCCCTTCTGAGATCCTTCCTGTGTCCCCAGTACGGCTTCCTGCCTGTTCCCTAAATCCCTAGGATCTCACATCACAAAATGATGAGCTCTCTGACCCTCCTGAGGAACAACTGCGCTTCTGTGACACCACAAAGACAGAGAGAAAACGCCCAGAATAATCTGTGGAAACACCTCCTTACTTATCTGAGACCTGAGAGAGAGGAGCCCTTGAAGCCCTTGAAACAGGGTAACCTGTTTTTCTTTGACAGCCTTCCTCCCAACCACCCTATGCGTGAACTTAGAATTCATGTATATTTCTTAAACGTCAGTTCAAGAAAAGATCCATCTGACCTTTACAGGAAGCCTGTCCAAAACAAAGCACAGGTGAGAAGGATGCTGGGCAGAGGAGTTGGCCTTTAGAAAAAGACGTGCCATGTGTTACTCATTGTTGCTGTGATCAATGACTCAAACACATAGCGGCTGCAAACAATGCACCTGTATCAGCTCACAGCTTCTGTGGCTCAGGAGTTCAAGGATGACTCAGCTGGGTGGTTCTGCCTGGGGACCTCTTATGACGTTGTGTCAAGATACTGGCAGGGCCTGCATCTTCTCGAGATTTTCTGAGCATGGAGTCCCCAAGGCGGAAAGCTCACACACTGGGAAACGGGTGCTGTTATTGGCAGGAGGCCTCAGTTCTTCACTAGCCTCATGATCTCTCTTATAACATCCTCACAACATGGCGGCTGGCAACCCCCAGAGTGAGGGATCCAAGAGGGAGAGAGAGGGCTGTGAGGTGTTTCATGGCCTTGCTGCAGAAGCCTGGCTCTGCCATTCTGCAGTACCCTGGTGGTTACACAGGTCAGCCCGATTCGTTAGTTCCAGAGTATAGATACCAGGAGGGGAGCCGAAGTGGCAGTTGTGTCCCACACATCTGTTCAGCAGCCAATCTTCTGGGGATAACAGGAAAGGCAATTGCATAAGCTCAGCCCTCACCTCAGAAGCGAATTGAGTTGCTTAAGATGCTAAGTGAAGTTAAAGTAGCAGGGAGGTACAGTGGGATGAGCGTGGAGGGGCTATTTGGCCTCTCTGGGCCTCCTTTTCCTCTGCTGTAAAATGGACTTAGGGTTGTTAGGGAGCTTAAAAGGGAGCGTGGGGTGGTGAGACACTTGAAACACATGTTACCTTAAGAAATAGAGTATTCTGTAAGAACAGACTTAGAAATGAGGAAAGTAAGACTCTTAGCCTGAAGGTCTGCTCCACAGAAATCCTTCCCCCCCTATCGGCGCCCCCCCCCCAAAAAAAAAAGCTGCTCAGCAGGACAGCCCAGAAGTAATTGTAAGTGGGATTCTGTAGTGCTCTCTCTGCTTCGGTTTTGCATGGACTCCCACTGTCACTGCTCGATTCTCTAGTGACCAAGTGCCAGCTCTTCCAGAGGGAAGTTTGATGGGCCTTGTTATGACTCTTGTGTACCTGGTGGACTGGGTCACCCCGGAATTCTTGTCCTTAGATGGGTTGTTTGGGATCAGCCCTCCAAGTGCCCCATCAGTGGTGAATTAGAGGTAGGTTGCCCCTTGCAGGCAAAGTTGGCTTGTGACTGGGGAGCCCACCTAGGTGTGCCCTTGGCAGGAGCTTTTACGTAGAGCCCTGAGGACACAGCTGGGCAGATGTGGTGCCCTTCTAGGCTTCATGATTCAGGAGAATACACGAGAAATGGGTGTTCAAACATCTTTTCTTTTTTTAAGATTGATTTATGCATATAAGCTGGGGTACAAGCCAGAGGCATGGGGCGGCAAGAGGGTTCACCAGAGACAGAATGGGGAACAGCACAGGCAGAGCGTGGAAATACACTGCTGAGGGGAGCTGCGGGCGAGGCAGGAGAGGTCTGCCGCGCCATGTGGGAATCTCCCCAGCGGGGCATGGAACTCGCTCCTCCGCTGCCGCTGCTGACAGCTCCACAGCGTAGCGCTTAACTGCTGCGCCATCATGGAGGCCCGTGTTCAAACATCTTTACTGAAGTATAATTTCTAGCCCCCATGTTCCCAAAACGGTAGCCACTGACCACATGCAGCCATGGAGCCAGGAAACGTGTGTTCCCCACTGAGACCGGCGATGAGGACAGGCAGAGGTGCCTCTGGCCTTCAGATGGCTAAGGGGAGGGAATGCAAAATCTGAATGGCTTTTATAGTGACTACACTTTGAAATGATAATATTTTGGTATGTTGGTCTCAATAAAACGCGACTCGAAAATTAAGTTCACCTGTTTGTTTGTTTTTTAACTGCTTTAAGGCAGTTACTAGAAAACTTGTTACATTTGTGCCTGGCCTTGTTTTTCTATTGGATGCCACTCTTAGAGCTCCAAGAAACTTTTTTTTTTTGTCCCAGTAGATGTTTTTGTTTTAATGATTTGGTGTCTTTGTATCGTTTGGATTCCTTCCTCTCTTAGTGATCCCATGGCCTCTCGTAAGTCTTGCTTGACATCTGAGGGCTTCTGTATCAGCCTGGGGGAAGGAGAGATACCCAAGCACACACAGCATATTTGAACTGGCTGGCTCCGCCTCCGGGTGCCTTGGTTTTCAGCCACGGAAACCAGCTCTGGCCAACTTAAACAAAAAAGGAATGTCTTGGCAGGATGCTAGGTAATTTAGAGACCTGAAGAAAATGAAGATCCAGGTTTCAGAGAGGGCAGGAGTCAGAGCTGCCTTGGGGATTTAGCAGCAAAAACCTGAGGCTGATCTCTCAGGAGCCCCCCAGTGGGACTAATCAGCTCCAAGCTTTTCCCCTTCTTGCATCATACTGTGTGAGACTGGAATCCCCGGGAGAGAGCAGCTGATGGCTTATCAGAGGTTCCACAGCCAGACCTGGGCCAAAGGTGGGAGGGGTGGGGGGCGGGCGAGCAGCCCTGCAAGACAGCTTGCAGAGGTGGGCACGTCTGCAGAGCAGAGCAGAGCCTGGTCTATAAGCAGCGGGGGAGGGGAGGCTGCACAGGCACAGGGTGGATGGCCACTGACTCATTCCTGCTAGATTTCGTCAGTGACCAACCGATAACTGTCAATTCAGTGTTTTAAAAAACACTTAAGTTTATCTTCTAAAACTTTACATTTTGGAAACATTGAAAACATATATAAAAGAAGAGTGAATAATAAAATAAACCTCCATGTACCCAGCTTCAACAATGATCAATTTATGGTCAATCTTGTTTCATTGTTAAGCTCCGCCCCCCCTACTCATATTCCTTGGAAGCAAATTTAAGGCATTATTTTATCATTCCCTTAATCTAGTGCGCATCTCAAAAAGATAAGTATTTGCTTTCAAAATCATAACACAACACCATTGCCAGTCATAAAAGACTCCTAACCATACCTTCATAGTATCAAATTTCTGGCCAATGTTTAGATTCTTATGTTCAAACATGGTTTCTGAAGTGTAATTTATAGATTATAACATTCACTGCACTGTACACAATGTAGGTATATAGTGTGATGAATTTTAGTAGGTTTATACAATTGTTTCATAATCACCCCAATCCAATTTTAGCACATTTTAGAACATGACCGTCACCCAAAAAATTCCCTCATACCTTTTTTCAGTCTGTGCTACCCCAACTTGCAGCCTCAAGGAAACACTCACCTGCTTTCTTCTCTATGTTTCCCTTTCTCCAGCAATTTCACAAACACAGAATTGTACAACATGGGGTCTTTTGTGTTTGGTTTCTTTCATTCAGCACAAGATTTTGGGGTTCACCCATGTTGTTGCCTGGCTCGCAAATCAATCTTTTTACTGTTGATAGTGCTTTATTGAATATTGAACACATTCAATATGCACATGCCATAGGTTTTTAAAATCAATCCACTACTCATTAGACATGGATTGTCTCCAGTTTTGAGTTTTACAAGTAATCCTGCTACAAACATTCATGGACAAGCCTTTGACAGTTTTCGCTTCTATTGAGTTGATTCCTAGGAATAGAATTACTGGCTTATACACCAAGGATATGTTTCACTTTTTAAGAAATTACCAGACTTAGATTTTGTCATTCTTCACAATGTGTAAGGATTCTCTCAGTCTCTACTAGTCTATATTTTCCCCCATCTCCTTTTTTTCTTTCAATTTATTTTAAAAATCGGATCAAAAAAACATGAAAATCACTCATTCAGTAGAGGTTCTCAGTCTGACTCTTGCTTGTTGCATCTCATGGTGCCTTATTTCATCTGAATTTTTAAAAACAAAATGCCTTTCTGACAGCTTGTTTGGGTGTACAAAAACATACATGAAAATTAACAAAACATTAATATGGATTTCCCTGCTTACTTGAAGCCTCACTATTCAAAGTCCAGATTTCCCAGCAGCAACTGAATAAATGCACTATTCCATATTTTTATAGCAATTCGTATGTAAAATATGCAAAGCATTTATGGGAGGGAGAGTACTCTTCCCTGTTTGCTGTGGTGTCCCCTGTGCTTATAACAGAGCTGGGCATCTCATAGGTGCTCAGAAACTACTTGTTGAATGAATGCATGAGTATGAATTTATGGGCACTATCTGGGGTGGAGGAAATGTCCCATTATTGCTTCAAAAATCAGAATAATTCTTTGGGTACAGAGGTAGTGGAAAATTCAGTTTCAGTCATTTCTGGGCATCCTCTCCCCCCATTCAAGGTTTTGTGGACATTTCCTACACTGTCTAGAATGTTCTAAAGGCAGGCTCAGGCCTTTAGCCTATCAATCTTTGCTGACATACCCACTGTCCAAGGCTGACGAGGTTGCACATTCTCCAGCTTCAGGGCCAACCTTAGGCACAGGAATCTTTGGCAAGGCTGGCAGGCCTGGTTCCTGAGGTCCAGTCTTCCTATCTGTGACCCTGTCCCTTTCTTGGAGCTCTCCAAGAGAGCAGGACTCAGATCCCTTTTGCTCACTGCATCCTGCAATCCAGCACCTTCCATGATTTTGGTTTGTGATTTTTTTCTACTGGGCCTGGGAGCCGCCCCTTCTGGAATGTTCCTGCTCCTTTTCCCTTTTTGGAGGCATTGACAACTCTCTCCCTGCAAACATATGCTTTCAATTTTGTAACCCAAGCACTCCCAAAATAAGAAAATACAAGTCCTGGCTATTTCCAGAAATAAATGCAGAGAAGACAAAATTCAAATTTATGTATCAGGAAATATCCTGCTGTATCCATTTATGGAGCACTGTCTTTGTATCTAATAATCATAACACCTTCCCTCTATCATTTTTAAACTTTTTAAAACTGATTTGCTCATAGATGCCAAACAGAAGGAGGTCTCATCATCCCCATTTTCTAGCCAGGCAGCTACAGTTCAAACAGTATGGTGTAAGGTGTGTTTATAGGCTCTGGCGACAGAACCCCTTCTTCCAATCGTACCTCCAACACTTACAAACTGCAAGATCCTGGACAAGCCGCCCAATCTCTCTGCCTGCCTCAGTTTTCCTCCTCCATATAATTTGCAGACTACATGAAAGTCGTGTGTCTGCTACTTACAAAGTAGTATCAGATGCAACTGCTGTTCAAAAATGATCAAATGTAGCCATCAATTTCATAGATTTCAACCTAAAATTATAACCAAAACTTATAAAAAATAAGCCCAAATACAGGACTTCAATTTGAAACCTTCTGAGCTCAGAACAGGGAAGAGAAGGAATAAAAAGGGAAACAGGCAAGGAAAGAAAATTAAATTGGACTTTAACGTATTAGAGGCTGCAGGCTGGAGCTGCATGTTTCTCACGCTACCGTAAATATACATTAACATAGTCCCTGTTTTGAAGTGGGAGAAAAGGAAAAAGCAAACGTAGTTTCCCATATCTATTAAGAAATTTGTATCCTAGAGAAGGAAATGGAATTTGAGAGGGCCTGGCTTCCAGCCCAACTCCCAGCCTCTTGTAAGAAGCAGATGAAGGCCGCACAAAACACACACATTGCGGGGTGATTGAAAGCAGATGAGCAGCAGCCTCCCACCCTGCTTATGCGCCACAGGTACACAGCCTACCACGACCACGTGGGGCAAGCAGGCCACAAATGCCCACGAAATGCACACCACGCCCCGGTGCAGCCTCCCTTGGCTGCCTGAGACCTCTTGATCTTCTTTTCCCAAGCAATGTGACCCATTAATGCTTCAAAGGAAAAACAGAAGTTGGCTAAGGCTGTTCCAAAGTTTAAGTGAATCAAAAGGTTACACCTATAAGATACAATTTTGCCTCCCTCTTTTTGTTTATGAATGCCATAAACAATGAGCTCTAGTGTTAAAATTAAAGTGAGTCAGCATAACTTACTAGGTATGAAATCCTCCCTAGGAAGCATTTTCCTACTGCGCCAATAATAGCAAATGCAGGTATCAAAGGCTCATTATAATAAACCTAGGGTAGAGTGATCATGTCTGAGAACAGAACGAGGTGCACTAAATAAAAAGAGAGAGCACGGGACTCAGCATTCCTGAACCGTGTGGAGACGGAGAACTGAAAACCGCGAGTCCCATTTGGACAGAGCTACACTTGACTTCAAACAGGGAAGTACAAATGCAACTTCCGGGAAACTGCCACATTGCCCTTTGGGGGCCACGATCAGTCACGGGGCAGGGAGGTTCACTGCGCAGCCCCTCACCTGCAGAATTTAATTAACCATTGAAGATTTAAAGTGTTAGAGGATAGACACGATTCTCCTCTCCTCTCCAGGCTGCCAGAAACAAACCATTGTTCCAGTGAAGAGCATAGCAGCATGTCCTACAGGAAGCGATCACCAGGAGACGGGTATCTGTTCCCAGCTCTGATGGCAGCCGCGTGATCTCAGGCCATGTTGCAGGGTGGTTAATGCTGACAGTCTGGAGTCAAAAGGATACACCACCAGCCTGTATTCATTTTGTTCTTCCTTCTAATTAACACAACTCTGGATTTGTGGATGATAACAAGTCCTACTTTAAAAACTACATTTCCAAGCCTTTCTAAGAACCAGGGTGGCCACAGTACATAACTATGATTAATGTACTTAAAAGAGGTCACAGGGTTTATGATGACCAATGCACCCTAGTTTCCGAGACTTTCTCGGTTGCAGCAATGAAAGTCCTGCATCTTGGGGGGGCTCCTTATCCGGGACAAACTGGGATGGTCAGTCCTTCTAGTAGAAGGCTCTTTGAAAGGGGTAGATGTAGCTGGAAGGGCCACTTGCTCTTTCCTGTCTCTCTCTGCGTGTGGCATGGGCTCCATACCAGAGGCTCTATTAAATAACATGTGTGAAGAAAAGTCCCACCAAATAATTTTGACAGAAAGAACTTGATAGAAAGAACTGTTTACCAGATACAAAGTTGCTAACTAGGGAATTGAAGGGTAAATAGAGAACTCTAAGTATATCTTGGAAGGAACAACTCTATGAAGTAGATACTATCCCTAGGGATGGGAGAGATGGAGCAGGGAGGTAAAGTGAAGAAGTTGTAATTATTTGTAATTATTGAAACTTTCATAGGAACTGAAGCTCCTATTTGTGAGAAGGGAGCTGGTGATTCCAAGAGGTGACAACAAACTGCTTCTGTGTTAGAAAAATGGCAGACAGAAGAAGCTGCTACTCTGGGAAGGAAGTGATGATGGGGGTAAAGGAGCTTTGCTGGAATACAGCTTACAGGAACAGGAAGCCTGTGGAGACCCGAGGGAAGAAACAGGAAGGAGAAAGCCCTTCCTTTCTCTTCCAGTCTTGCAGTCTTTGTCTAGTGCCACCTATGGAAGACCCTAAGAAGGAGCAAGGTGGCTAAATGGGGTGTGCCTAACACCACAAAACCCACTGTTCAACAATGGGGGTTTGGAGCTGAGACCATAATTTGATAGGTACACACTTTCTTTGATCACGTTACTCTCCTTTCTCCTGGAGGAAAGTACCACACAAATTTGGTGTTAATTGTTTCCCTGCTTTTTCTTAGAGTTTTATCTCTAAATTTATATGCATGGAACTGTGAGTAATATGATTTGATTTTACTTGTTTATAAGCTTTTTTATGATCAGACTTATACTGTTTCTGGTCTTCTGTGTCTGAATTTTTACATTCAAAAAACTGTTTGGGAGATGCACCCATATTCTGTAGGTGGCAGTGGTTCATTCATTTCCAACATTCTCTAGAAATCCATTGTGTAAATCTGACCTACTTTATTCACTCAACTTTTTAACTTTTTAGCTATTACTCTAAGAACAGTTCTTGTACATCTTTCTTGCAGTACATGAGCATGTTTCTTTGGCTGGTTTTCAAAGTGTGGTCTCCAGATCAGCAGCAGCACATTACCTGGGAACTTGTTAGAAAAGCAGATTCTGGGCTCCCTGGTGGCCTAGGGGTTAAGTCTCAGCGCTATCAGCACTATAGCCTGAGTTCAATCCCTGGCCAGGGAGCTGACCCGCACGACGGAGCAGACCTCTCCTATCTCGTCCACTGCTCCCCTCAGCAGTATATGTAAGTAAAATCTGCCTGTTCTGCTCCCCGCTCCAGACCTACTGACTCATATTCTGGGAGCGAACCCAAGAAGGCCTCCAGCAGATTCTGATGCATGAGAAAGTTTGAGAGCCACTAGCTTATATATCTAGAGGCAGACTTGTGAGTCACAGACTGTGCGAAGTTCTAATTTTTTTAGATAACATCAAACTATTTTCCAAAGTCGTTGTACCAGTCTTCACTTCCACCATAGTGCATTAGAGTTCCCATCGCTCCACATCTTTGCCATCTTTGGCTCAGACCTTCTTAATTTTCGCCAGCCTAAAAGGTACAAACATCTTCCCCTGGCCTTCTCCCTGCCTGTACTTCTATGTCCAAATTTCTCCATTTTATGAGGACATCAGTCCTAAGGGATACCTCAACTCCAGGATGGCTCCATTTTAACTAATCACACCACTTTCAATGGTGCTATTTCCAAATGAGGTCACATTCTGAGTGCGAGGGTTAGGGCTCCAGCATGTGAATTTTCAGGGAGACAACTCAACTTGTAATAAAAGCACATAACTGATCATCTGAAACTGGAACACTTTTTAGAGTAAAACGAGACCCTCATTAGTTCCCTGGATGACCCAGTACATAGAGGAAGACCAGGGGTTCATGGAATGCAAACACTTACTAGCCACACTGACTCTGTGATAAGGCTTTGTTGCAAACAACAGAAAATAACTCAACACAGATCTGATACTGCGGGGATTTATGATCTTACATGGAAGCACTTAGGACAAAGGGCAGTCCTAGAGTGGGTTAGTCCAGGGATGCCACCAGCAACTTGGTTTCTGTCTGTCATTTGGCTGCTCTGTCCTTGGTGTATCAATTCATGATTTTATGATGGCTGTGGGGGACTCAGGCACTCCCATCTTCACAAACCAGGGTCTCTTTTTCAGAACAAAAGCACTTTTCTAAGGTGCTCCCAACTTCCCCTCACATCTCATTGGCCATCTGCCACCACAAGCCCAGGCTTAGGCCACTTCCTCGCCAGGGACTTGAGGCCACCTAGCTTTTCTGCGCCTGATTATGGTTCTCTCTGAAGAACTGAACAGCTCACCTGGAACTAGGAAGTGGGAAGTGGGACAAATCTAGGTTCTCTTGGCAGGAAAGAGAGGAATGGGGAGGGAACTTCTAGGTGGGGAACCGAGATGCCTTTGCTACAACATGGCATGACCAGAGCAGGATGCCAGCAGCAGTGAGGAGACAAGTAGAGGAGAGATTTTCACTGCAGGGCGTAGAAGCAAAAACCAGGAATCATGAATCTTTACGGTATTATTCTTTCTAGTACATTGATTAACTTAATGTTTTGGGAAGTTGGCGGGGGCACTCACGTCTCATAAGGTGGATGGTGTGATCACCGAGAAGGTCAGGTAGTTTCATCTATTGCCCTGAAATCATTGTCTGAAATAATTTCACACTGGATGACTCTGCAATTACTAAGGAGCACAATGAGAAAAGGCCTCATTACAGACAATTGTTACCCAGCAACAAGCAGGCATAGCAAGAGTTGAAATAAAGGAACTTAAATGGACCACAAAAATCAATCATCAAAAAAGGTAGCATATGGGAGAGAAAGAATATTAGTTATCCCAGTTTCTATTTAATTTCATTTAAAAAATGACACATCTGGTTGGAAATGCAACATATGTTCATTATAGAAAATTAGGACAAAATACATACACATAAAAGCAGCTCATCGCAGGCATGGGCTCAGCGCGGACCACTTTTACTAGCTTGGGGCCTTTCCTTCACACACACGCTCAGTCTCCTATCTTGCTTTTTCCAGCCACTCTATAGAGCATTTCCCCATGTTTTTAAAAAACCCGTAATTGCTATCAGTTTAAATAACTGCACAGCGCCTGCATTAGGAATAACTCTTTGCAAAATGCTTTGAAAACTTTGAAAGGCCTGTCACGGGGCAGGTTGCATTTTGACTTAGGCCGTGCTTCTGACTGCTTCATTTTGGGAAAAATAAAAGACAGTGTTGAAGATGAGGTAGAGGAACATCTCCTGTGTATTGATCTGTACTGGAAACCATCAAGCAAAACAGGAAACGTTCCAGTTATTAGTGCTATTTTTTTCTTTCTTCGAGGACCAGTCCTCGAGGGGCTGAGCACTTCCCGGGGAATAACAGTGCACGCTCCTCAGCTGTACCTTAAATTCTCACCTTACCTGGTGTGGTGGAGCCTTAGAAAGCACGGCAGGGCCGTTATTATAATCATTTCCTTATTAAACAGAAAAAGAAATCTCATAGTAGCAAAGCTTCGGGAATTTTCAGCTGTCCCAGTGGGAAATCCCCCACTATTTGAGCACAGTGTGTCCAAGGCTAGACCATCCACACACCTCATGTAGGTGAAGTTCCAGGCATTTAACGCTGTTAACCTTCAAAAGTGAGTAGACATTACCAATTAAAGGTCAAGTAAGACAATTTGTCCCTCAGGTTTCCTTCCGTTGTAAGGAGGGTGTCTGACTCCTCAGGCTGAAGTGCTGCACCCAGTCGTCTACTCTAAGACTGTGCTCCCTGGGAAACAGACCCCTGCAAATGTGTTCTCTGAATTCTTCAGGAGACCAAGTCCAGGGGAAAGAACGTGGATATACTGATAGATTGCAGAGCAGGACTGACCTGGGTTTAAATCCCGTTCCACCCTACGTGGCTGTCCTTGTGAGCGTAGGGCAGTTGCTTGTTCCCAGCAGCCTCAGGGTTGTCATCTGCAGGAGGGGAAAATGATTCTTGTTGATAGAATCTGGTGCTTAGCGTGGGCCCCGCAGTGCATGCGCAGGGGAGGCTTCTGTGCTCAGCCTCCACAGACATGTCTTGTTCGAGGTGACAGTAAAATGTGTCTGGATGCTTGGACAGAGCATTTGGAGAAACAGAGAAAAAGCCAAAGGCCAACAGATGAGTCAGCGTTCCCCAGAACTGACATCCATCTGTGATGGAAGCCACAGTTAGGCATCACTCAGGGATGTTTCTGCAGGTGACCGACCACACACGGGGTGGGGTCCCTATGCTGTGCTGTGCAGCTTAGGTGTGTACTAAGCTGCACTGCCTACGGGTATGTGATTGTACTCTGTGACATTTGCACAGTCACGAAATTGCCTGATGCCTTCTCAGAACAAATCCCCAACATCTAGTGACATGTGACTGAGAGATTTTATTATAAAGAGCTGGCTCACGTGATTCTGGCTCTCCAGCATGGGCCAGCAGCCTGGAGAACCAGGAAGAGCTGAGGTGCAGTTCAAGCCTGAAGCCTGTCTTCAGGAGCATTGTTTTACTTGCGGGAGCCTGCATACTTTCAGGGTATTCAGGCCTGCCGCTGACTGGGCAGAGCTCACATTGGGGAGGGCAGTCATATGTACTCAAAGTCCACAGATTTAAATGCTAATCTCATCCAAAAACGCTCTCAGAGAAATGCCCAGAATAATGTTTGACCAATTATCTGGGCATGGTGGCCCAGCCAAATTGACATAAAATTAACTGTCACACCTAAAAACCACAACAAAATGGAGAACCTGCTGATGGAGATGTCTCCTGACAGGTCAGAGATTTAACTGAAAACCAGGGGCTGTATGGAGCAAGCTTTTCTGCCCACAACTTATGTATTTCTGAAAAGCTAGTGAGGACCTAGAAGCACTGAGGGACAGAAGCAGGACCCACAAGTCCACCGTGGAGAGATGGAGCCTACAGCTGGCTGTGGGTTGCCTAGACTACATACTCAGCAAACCCAGGACCTCAGTGTGACCATGACATTGTTATGTTCCAGGTGCCAGAGAGCCTTTGGAGACGAGGAACAGGCTAGGTGAGAGTATCAGACTATCCCAGGTGACAGCACACAGCTGCGACATGGCTGAGACTATAATGAGGCCTCGCCTCTTGTCTAACCTCGGGCTCTTGTGGCAAAACCAGATGGGGTTAACTCACAGTTGCTTCATAATTCAAAAGGAAATGAGGAGGGCTAAATTAAGCCAGGATGGCCAAGTGCAGGCTGAGGGCCATGCACACTTCCCCAGCCCCCTACACACTGGGTTTTAAAATGTGGAATTGGGGCCTACCCGGTGGCGCAGCAGTTAAGCGCTGCGCTGTGGAGCTGTCGGCAGCGGCGACGCGAGTTCGACGCCCGGCCGGGGAGAATCCCACATGGTGCGGCAGACCTCTCCTGCCTCGCCCGCTGCTCCCCTCAGCAGTGTATTTCTGATCTGCCTGTTCTGCTCCCTGCTCTGTCTCTGGTGGACCCTCTCGCCGCCCCACGCCTCTGGCCTGTACCCCAGCTTGTATGTATAAATAAAAAATAAATCTTAAAAACAAAAACAAAAACGTGGAATTGGTTTCAATAGTCAAATGTAAAATGTGCTCCCCTCTTCCCCTCCCCTCAGTCTGCTAAATAATAAACATTTTCTAGTGATTTAAAATATAAGCATCAATGGCCTACTGAATACAATTACGGCTGAGCCCAGGGTGCAGATTGGGATCAGGTCTCTTCATGGGTCTCTTCATTCTATTTGGACCGGTAGCTACTCAGGATGAATTTTTCTTATCAAATATGGCAGAAGTGCAGAAGGGCTGGAGGGAACTTGCTGTGCTTCCTGAGGCCTCAGCTTGGACTTAGCCCAGGATGGGCTTCTATTCACAGTCCATGGGCCAGAGCAAGTAACATGGCCAGGTCCAAATTATAGGGGGTGGGATGAACATGTCACATATTCCACTGGGAGGCATGCAAAGTTACCTGGCAAACCATGGGATAATCTTACTACAAGGCTGAGAATGACTAGGAACAATAATCCAAGCCACCACATATTATTTCAAATAATTCCTAAATGTGTAATATGTTCCATCTGTAATTGCACTGTGGTAATAACCATGTCACCATGCTGTTGACTGACAACCTCTCATTCAGTATAGACTTTCCTCCTGCCCCTCATCCTTCCTGCAGTTTGCGCTCTGTCCACTTGGATTCACTGATATACTCAACGCATGCCCTAATCTGCATTTTCAAGTGCACCCCAACCCTTGCTAGGTCAGTGAATTGCAGTATTTTTATTCACCTGATTGCCCACACCAGCGCTGTGCACTTGCTTTGGAAGGATTTCTGTCCTCCAGTGTGCAAGGTCGGCACGCGCACACTCTTCTAGTCAGCCTTTTCCCTTTCCTTTCCATCTGTGAAATTTTTATGAAGAAGAATGTACTTCCACTCGAAGGTATAAATGTCCAGGACTGTTGACCCTCATGCCACAGCATCTGGACAGAAAGGCCACTTCTCCACAAATCCACTTCTTCCAAATCCCGGAGATCACAGGCCTGGTCCCCGGAAAGATAAAGACTTTGGGGAAATGATGGCTTGGTGTCTTGGTCTGTCTTCTGTTTGAAAATACAAGCCAAACATCATATTTATAGATTAACGAATAATGCAACATTATTGGTTAATGCAGAATGGCAACAAGGGGAGAGGGGAGAGATAAAAGAATTGAATTTCAAGGTTAAGTCTGAGAGGAACAGAGACAGGAATTTTTTTCTCTCCCATCCCAGACTAGTATGTGTCTGCTTAAAAAAAAAAAAAAAACCCAAACCAAAAACCACTTAATTGGCTCTTTTTGGTTTCTACATCAAACAAGGAAGGGGCTGTGTACAGGCGAGCCCCCTCGCTCCTGGCCCTGCCTCCCGCATGGAGCCTTTCAGAGCACACAGTGAGATTGGGCACATTCCAAACCCCCCTCTCCACGCAGCCAGGCAGCCAGTCTTGTTTGTTTGTGAGTCTGGGAGACCCAAGCATCTTGTTAAGTGTTATGGTGGGGAGAGGGATGGGAGAGCTTTTGCTCAGGCCTCTGGAAAGCTCTTCCTGCTTAGAAAAGAGGTTTTGTTTGACTCTTTTTTTTTTTCTTTTGGCCTCTGAGGCACCAAAGGGAGTGATTCATAGGGAACCACCTCGAGATTTCAATAGAGCAGCAGCGTGAGCTCCAGGGCCTCCGGCCTTTGTACCATAGAGCGGGATAAAGCAGTGAGGGGCTCTGGCTTGGAATCCAGTGCTCATGCCTGTTCAGTGTCGTACTTGCCAGACCAAGCTCTGGACCTGAGCTGGTCTGGAAGCTGCACACACACTGAGCAGTGTGCTTGGCAGGAGATTTCTCCTCTGGGATGGTTGTCAGTTAGGAAGGCAAAGGGGTGACTCAAGCCGAAAAGGGCTTGAGTAGGGGCTAGGGCTCCAGGGCCCTTGTTTTCTTTTGTGAAATCTACAGACCAGAGTAAGGAGACAAGGGGCAGAGCTGGTGAAGTGCATACTGCCAGAATGAAGGTGCAGGGAATGGAAGAGCCATGGTGGCTGAGCCCCGACACAGAAGAACACAGGCCTGTGCACATGATGCGGTTCCCAGCCAGCCTTGGTGGCCTCTGTCTGGGCAGGCTGAGTGGGCTCCAGTGATCACAGCGGAAGTGAGGGTGGCCTTGGGAACTGAGATGATGATGGGGCGCAGAACTAAAAACAGGAAGGAAACTGATGGCCAGCAGGTCCGTGACCAGAAACCATGGCCTGGTGGATTCCATGTTGGCTCCAAGGTTCCTTGGGCAGCATTTGTTCCTTGGGGGTGCGGTGGGAAGGATTAGAATGCTGTTCTGGTCACCTTAGAGTGAGGATCCTTCCTCAGGGTTAGGCCTCTTTCCTGCATTCACTTAGCAACTCTGAATGCCCAATATGGCACTGTGCAAATTCAAGTCAGGTGTGCAGCAGCATCGTGGAGCCTTTGCTAGGCTCCGAGTGTCTTAGCAGGTGCAAAACTGAGACAATTAATACATGGCTGACTATGATGTCACCTCAGCACCTAAGTGTTTCATGACAAGGGTCAGAGGCCATTGAGCATAGTGTGGGGCAGTGTCTTCATTAGCTCAGGCTACTACAACAAAGATACCACGGGCTAGAGGCTTAAACAACAAACAGTATTTTTCACAGTTCTGGAGGCTGGGAAATTCAAGGTGGGGATCTAGGCAGATCAGGTAAACCAGGGCCTACTTCCTGGTTTGCAAATGGCTGCCTTCCCTCTGTGTCCTCACGTGGCAAAGAGGGGGATAGGGAGGGAGGAAGAGGATAGGGAGAGGGAGGATTAAAGAGAGACAAAGATCTTGGGTCCTTTTATAAAGGCGTTAATCCCATTCATGAGGGCTTCACCATCATAATCTAATTATTTCCCAAAGGTCCACCTCCAAATACCATCACACTGGGGATCAGGTTTCAATACACGAATATGGGGAGGGGTGGGGGGTTGGGGAGACAGATATTCAATCCACAGCAGGGAGTAAGGCTACGTAGGTGCAAGCCCTGGTCTACTCCTGATAAATCAAGTGACCTCTTATAAGAGATGTGGCCTGTCTTGGCTTTACTGTCCTCAAGTGGGGATTTGTTATGGTTGAATTGTTTCCCCTCCAAGTTCCTATGTAGCAGTCCTAACTCTCAGGACCTCAAAATATGACCTTTGGATATAGGCCCCTTAAAGAGGGGATCAAGGTAAAATGAGGACACAGGGAAAAGAAAATCACCTACAGGCCAAGTAGAGAGGCCCTGGGAGAAACCAAGCCTTCAGACAGCTCAATCTCAGACTTCCAACCTCCAGACTGTGAGAAATGTTTGTTGTTTAGGCCCTGGTCTGTGACCCAGGCTGATTAAGACACAGTTGGTGGCAGCACCTGTACCCCAGGACTGTTCTGAAAATGACGTGATCGAATAGCTGGAAAGCAACTGCTGCCAGGAGGTGGGAAGCCCTATTTAGCCACCGCAACATGTCAGCCACCGTGCCACTCTGGCCTTGCTCAACTCCAAGCAGGGCTTTGAACACAGACCCCAGCACCAGTATCTCCGGCTAAGGGGCACTGCTTTACACAGTGAACTGGCCAAGATGCAAGTCGAGCCCATCAAGGACCAGAAACCCAACTCACGACAGCCTAAGCTGCGCAGAAATGGGTGAGCACAGAACTCTGTGCCCTGACCCCATGGCTCCAGCTGTTGATCATGAGGCAGCTATGCCCTCCTCCCGTGCCAGCCTGGAGGCCCAGTGGCCACATTGACTCTGGTCACCCTCAGCCCATCTCTCTCTGGAGAGGCATCTGGAAAGGGAAAGCCATGTCGTGTGGCTGTCTCTTATCAACTAGGAATCCATTTCCAGAATCTCCTACCAAATGCCCCTTCAAATTGGATGTCTGATCTTTCCTGAACAGCTTGGGGAATTGTGGATGGTTAGTGACTGAGTTGGATTCCTAGATCCCTCACTCATTGTAGCGTCACCATGGGAAGTACAGACACACCCAAGTCCACTCTGGAGCAGGCATCAGACCCCAGCCCCTTTACAGCTCTCTAATGGGTGAAGGCAAAGCGGGCATCAGTCACTTAACATAGTCCACTGAAAATGGTTGTTTCACTAAGTCCTGTCCCTTGAGGCAGGTACTGCTGCCATCTTCATTTTAAAGACAAGGAAACGGATATTTGTTGAGTCACACAGGCAGGTAGAAGTGCTGGAACTAAACTAAAAACTCAGGCACTGGGCTCTAACTCACCCCTACTTCAGTGTAGAGCCAGCCATGGAGTGAGGACAGTTGTATAATACGTTAGAATACAAATTCATGTTCAGACACTCCACCTCGGTTCAGATATTGCAAGGGGTTCAGACACGCCATGGTGGTAGCTCGAAACAGGCCATCAGGAAAATACTGAGCAAATCTGAAAATGTCACAATTCAGACTGTGAAGTCTCAGGGTCTGGCCTTTGTTCAGGTTAAGGACTATAAAAAACAAAACAAAAAGAATACAGAGAACACATGTGTGCAGAAAATCTTAAACTATTCACTATCTGACCCTTCAAAGAAAACACTTGTCAGTCCCTAGTCTAGACTTAAGAAAGCAATGGAGAAAACTAACAATGCAGTTAAACGAAACGTTGAATTAATGCCTGTGTAGTCACTACATTGCGAATAGCACAAAATATTGAGGTAATAGTCATCCAGAACTGAAAAACTATACTCAATACAGCAAAGAAGCTGCTCACCTACTGAATAAAATTCTGAACCGCATGTCTTTTTGGCCTGATTTCTGTTTTACTCACCCATGTACTATCAAAACCAGGTTCATTTAATGACAATACACTTTTTCTGAAAGTAGTGGGTTGGGAAGCAAATCAATTAGATTTTAACTGTAACTTGTCTATGGATAGAAGAGTGCAGCAAAAATAAGCAAAAGAAGTTTCTGATAATCAGCTGGCTCTGGGTGATTCACAAGAGTATTTTGTGTTTTATCATAAATTTATAGACTGTGCTGTACATACTTTTTATCAGTAAAATTTATAATAAATGTATTATGTATAAATGCACCATGCCCCAGTCAATTGTTAAACCTGTACTATTAGCCTGAGCTCTAAGATAAATACTTCCCGTTTTCCCTTTTAAACAACTAAGTTCGGTTTTCCCCTTGCGTAGATGTGACCAGGTACCTAAAGCCTGGGGCAGTGTTTGACACATACTAGGCATTTAAATTATGTTGCTGAAGTGTGTCAACTCAAGAATGCTAATCCAACAGACTAATCAGCAGTGACAATACAATTTTGAGTCTTTAAATGGGAAATAAGGCTAATTGGGGGGGGGAGTGAGTCTGGGGGTAGTTTGGTTTTTAATCTTTGTAAGGTTCCCCCAATCCCTTAAAGAAAAAGAGCCAACTGCCACGAACTGTTTAGTGTGCACCCAACAGTGTTTTCACATAGGACTTAATAAATAAAAGCTATAGAATAAGTGATGTATTAAAAAACCGGAAACATCACTTCTTAGCTATTTTAATAATTCACTGACTCACCATCCGTTAATATGATTACATATGCACTGAGCGCTACATAAGAGCACCAATTTAAGAACAGCCTTAAAGGCACTTGAACTCTGGTAGGTAAGGAAGCAGAGGGCCAGGGACCCTGCCCAGACAATGCAGATTTGTTATTTCCTAAGTGTCACAGCCGCCTGCGCTGCCGGAGACCCACGTGGCTCTCGGGCGGGCTCTCCCCCGCCTCCCGCGGGGCCACAGAGCCTCAGCGCTAAAGCGGCCGCACCAGCCGGAACGTGTGACCTTGAGCGGGCCACTCCACCTCACCGCAACCGACGGGCCCGGACCCTGGAGCCGGCTGACGTGCAACCGTCATGGGGACGCAGGACCCTCCCCGATTCCCGAGCAGACCGGAAGGCACGTCGTGACGCGTGGTGCGCAGGCGCACCGCAAAGCTCGGCGCTTCGGCCACCGCCAGGGGGCGCTGCGAGGGAGGGGCGGCCGCTGCGCCCGGGCGGGACCACGTGCGCACCACGTGGCGCCCCCAGCAACCCTGAGCTGTCGTACGGCCACGCTGCCGGCCACGCTGGCGGGCAGTCAGCAGCGAGGAGGAAGAGATCAGTTTCTCCTGGAGTCCCCGCTCACCCATGACCTCCAACCTCGCTACCTTTAGGGTTACCCCTCTCCAGTGGCCGCGCGGTGTGTTTATAAACAGAGCTCCCGGCGGGGCCGAAACCCCGGACCGGCGGATTTACAACCGGGGAAACGGAGCCTTCCGCGTGAAGCACCTTCCGCCTTCTCCTGCGCTTGCGCATTGGTGGCGACGGGGGCGGGCCGCGACACTGGGGCGGGGTCTTACGGCCGGGAAGGGGCGGGCAGCGGTCGGGAAGTCTGGGCGGGGCGGCCGCCTCCCAGCCCCAGCCCTTTCGTACCCTGCCCAGCCCTGCCCCAGCCCAGCCCTGCTCCCAGCTCAGCCTGGACCTTCCTGCCCTACCCCTGCCGGGCCCTGCTCCTTGGTTCTTCCAGGAGGCGTGTCCTGAGCCATGATTCTCGAGTTGAAGTGGGGCTGAGATGGGTGGGTGAAGGTTAAATAAACACTGGCCTACCTTGGCTGTACTCCACCTCGCTGCTTAACCACTCCCCTGAAAGTTGCAGTCCATCTATGCTAATGAATGGTGAACAAAAGTGGTATTTACACTCAGTGGACTACTATTCAGTTATAAAAAGCAGTGAAGTAATGCTTTATTATAATACTATATGTGCTATAATATGGAGAAACTGGAAGACATTGTGCGCAGAAGTACAAATACTGTGATTCCTCCGCTATCAGTAGAGACGGAAAGTAGAATGGCGGTTACCACAGGCTGAACAGTGGGGGAGGGGGAGTTAGTTTTTAATGGAGACAGTTTCAGTTTTGCAAGATGAAAAGAGTTTTGGAGATGAGCGGTGGTGAAGGCTGCACCCCAAAGCTAATGTGCTTAATGCTGCTGAACTGGATACTTAAAATTTTTGTTAAGTATATTTTATCAGGCCCAGCAGATGAGCCTGACTCTGTTTTCATGTTCCAAAAGGCCACAACCTTTCTCTGTTGATGATTTTGAACTCCTACAGCCCCAGCCAGCCTGGAGGCTTCTCACCATTGTGTGATTGCAGTGCCTCCCCCTCTCCTCCCTTGTCCTGGTGGTTTCTTTCTCATGTGTCCATTCATTTAATAAACATGTATCTATGCTTACTTTCTGCTGCTTATATAAAGAGAAGGGGATACACAGACAGTAACAGGTAATGACTCTCCCCTCAGGGCCTTGAGATTCTGGCAGAGGCGTGGTCAATAAACAGAAGGAAAAACACTAGATTGCAAGTGCTGTAAAAACAAGGTGATGTGAGAGTGACTAGGGACCTAGTCTGGGTCAGGTGATCCTGAAAACTGCGGGTGGGGAGGGTGACCATGTGAGGCTGACACCTAGGAGATAAGGAGCAGGCCATGGAGATTTGGGGGTGGGGGGAGAGGACTTTGCCTGTAGAGAGGACAGCCAGTGCAAAGCCCTGGGCCTGAACCACTTCTCTAAGAATAGAGCAAGACCAGGT
The DNA here is from genome assembly GCA_004024925.1 of Scalopus aquaticus. NCBI lineage: Eukaryota > Metazoa > Chordata > Mammalia > Eulipotyphla > Talpidae > Scalopus > Scalopus aquaticus. Next base: position 57,370 of record PVIJ01004433.1, read on the forward strand.
GGTTGGAGCATGTGTGTAAGGGAGGGACTTATAAAATAAGGGCAGAGAGATGGGTGCTCCCCTTACTGTTACTATGGAAATTACCCTCAAACAGCAATCATTTTATTTCTCTCTGATTTCTATGGGTCTGGAGTTCATGTAGGGCTCAGTTCGGTGGTTCTTGCCTGGGGTCTCAGTTGATGTTGGCAGGGGCTGTGGGCTGCTGAAGGAATGGACTGGGCTGGATGTCCAAGTTGGTTGATTGGCATGGCTGTCAGGTGAAGCAGGCTATGGGCTGGAAGCTCAGCTGGTGCTGTTGCCAGGAGCGCCCACCTGTGGTTCTTCAGCACCAGGCTTTCAGGATGGAGAGCTGGGTTTCTTGCCTGCAGGCTCCCAAGAGACCAGGCGGAAACTACATGGCCTTTTAAACTTAGCCTCAAAAGCCACACAAGTCTCACTTTTGTCATACTTGTTGAGACAGACAGAAACTGATTCAAGGAAAAGGGACAGAGACCTCTACTCAAATGGTGGAGCATCAAAGGTTTGGAACAGGTTTTAAAATCACATCGCAGGTTTGGAACACATTACAGATGGAGGGGCCATAGCTTGGAGGTGCAGTGAGGTGGTCCAGGCTCCACAGCAGAGCCTGGGCGTGGGATTAAGTGGCTGGGGCCTCTCCTGCTTCTCCCTCCTCCTCTTGGCACGCTTCAGGATTAACCTTCTCAGGACCTAGTTATGGCTCAGTGGTCTCCTAGGAGACGCCTTGTGGAGCAATCCCACCTTAGAGAAGCTCATGTCATGTTTCCTGGTCCTGTTTTCCTGTCTCCACAATCCTTGGTACTGCCGCAGACGATGGCTCATTGTCTGCCTCTCTCAAGGGCTTGTTTGTCTCATTCAAAGCTGCATCTGCAGCATCCAGCCTGGCCTGAGCCCACAGGAAAGCTTCATAAATCCTGGGAAAGAATCTCTGATTTGGCTCAGGGTTCACTCAGCTTTCAGTGCCTCCAGCTGTCACTCGTTTCGCTCCTGTGACACGCTGGACACTTTGTAGACACTACGTGGTCCTCACAGCAGACCTTAGGCAGACTTCACAGCAGTGGAAATAGAGGCTGGGGAAAGGCTCTGCATTTTGACCAAGCTCCCTGAGGATGCTGACCCCAGTGAATAAGGACTGCACTTGGAGTAGCAGAAATCTAGGTGTCGCTGATGTTTCTAGCCCTTGGGCAGCATTCTGAATATCAAAGATCAATGACAGCATCAGTATCTGGGTTTTGCCAGAAAGGCAGCCTCTCAGGCCCCACCCCTGCCTACTGACTCAGAATCTGCATTTTACAAGGCCTGAGGGTGTTTGCCAGGTGCCTCACTCTGGGTAAGGAATGGGCAGGGGCACTCGCTGACTTCTCCCTGCCCTCTGGCCGGCTTATTAGCGTAGGACAGAGCTGGCACAGTGACGGGAGAGTAATGACGAGCGGACGAGTCTTAAGCTCACCGACCTTTCTGGGATCAAAAGCCCTGATTATGAGGGTGGTTTTGCGTTTCCTAGCCCAGTTTGCTACACCTTTGACGGGAAAGCAGCGCTGTGCCCTGGAGATGGCAGTGCAGGACGGGATTCCAGAGCCGGGCTAAGGAAACACAGTGGCCCCTCCCTGACTCCACCCCAGTGTCAACTCTCCTCTCCTCAACCCGCCAGCGTCTCCCAGAGCTTTCTGCCCTGAGCACTGGTTTCCGGGGTGTATAGGAACGCAGAGAGCTCAGCATTCCTGCCTGAGCCATCCTCTACCGGGACGGTGTTCATCCAGCCAGCGTTTGTTGATTTCTTACAGTGTGAGGGAGCCTGCTAAGTACCAGGGACACAGGTTCCATGCAAAGAAAACAAACCGTGATAAAGAATCACCCAAATACATGGAAGCCTTGAACAAGCACTGCTGAGAACCTCTGGTGCTCACAACAGTGACAGTAGCTCGGCTGTGGGGTGGCAGGAAGCGTGCTCAGTGACTTGAGAACAGACCCGTGCATGTCAGTGGAGGACACGTTTCCTTAAAGTTTCCCCTTCTGGGCCTCCCTGGTGGCGCAGCGGTTAAGCACTGCGCTGTGGAGCTGTCAGCAGCAGCGATGCGAGTTCGACGCCCGGCCGGGGAGAATCCCACATGGTGTGGCAGATCTCTCCTGCCTCGCCCGCTGCTCCCCTCAGCAGTGTATTTCTGATCTGCCTGTTCTGCTCCCCACTCTGTCTCTGGTGAAGCCTCTCACCATTCCACACCTCTAGCCCTGTACCCCAGCTGTATGTATAAATAAAATAAATCTTTAAAAAAAAAAAAGTTTCCCCTCCTCCCTGGTGACAAATTAGTCTTAGCCTATCAGAAAACTGATCGCAGAGGATCTTGAATGATTCACACCATAAAGAGTGTGCCAGGTCGGGAGTGGGTACCAGATCGAGGTCTTAAGAGTAAAATTATCATGAATTCGGGGGCTGGTAGGTATGGGGGGTATAGTCTGCCCTTGGTCCTTGGAGAAGGGTTGAGGGGAAGCCGTGCCACCCCACCCAGTTTGCAGCTGGGAAAACTTGGGCACACTGGTGAGAAAAGCCAAGGTGGCGGCAGCTGGCCCCAGCGCTGTGAAGGCCAAATGGGAAATGGAAGCTGCAGCGGTTCATTTGCCACAGACTGCCGCGTTCTTCCAAGATTCATGTATTGAAGCCGATACCCCTCTGCCCCACCAAGTGTGGTGGTATTTTGAGATGGGGCAGCTGAGCAAATAATTAAGTTAATGTTCTGAGGGTGAGTTCCTGCTCCGATAGAATCGGTGTCTTAGCAGAGGAGCCACCAGAGCTCGTTTGCTCGTGCTCTGTCAGGGGGTGATGTGGCCAGAAGTCGGCTGTCTGCAGCCAGGAAGGAACCCCCACCACAGACACTCTGCCAGGCTTGATCTGGGACTTCCAGTTTCCAAGTGGGTAAGAAAAGAAATTTCTATTGTTTCAGCCACCGAGTCTGGGATGTTCTAGTCAGCAGAGAAGACTGATCGCTGAGAGCATAGCTGGTGACAGGGGAAGAGATTTATCAGAGGCCGACCATGTGCCAGCACCGAAAGGCTCTTGTGGACGCTTTTTCTCAGCTCAGAGAGGCATGTTTTAACCCTCCTTTTCCTCAGGTCTCTCCCTCACTTTAGAGTTACCTATTCTTTGGCTATTTGTCCATTTTTACCTGTCTATTGTTTGTTGTCCATTGTCCCCTCCATAGTAAATACTGAGCACCAGAAGGTACTCAGAGGCTATTTGTCCTGTGGTGGTGAGGCAAGCCCTTGGTGTCCACATCGGTCCTTTTCGAACCTTCCCAATTCTGCTAGGTGGGCCTCGCCTTTCACAGATGGTGAAGCTGAGGCTGAGGGAGGGGTAGAGTGATTTGTCTCAAATGTACACACCTGAGCAGTTGTGCCTGTAGGTGGCAACCCAGGTGCGACTGACTGCAAAGAGCTTGTGCTCCCAACAATCAAACTGGATTCAGCAAGAGACTGAGCTCAGTTGTGGACAGGTGGAGTTGGCCAGGAGGGTGGGCTGCTAGGTGGCTGCTAGTGTTTACAGACTCGAAAGAACCTAGAGCTGGACAGGATCACAGACGACGTCACTGTACCTTCTCATCCTGGGTTACATGTTCGTGGAAGGTGGTCATCCTAGGGCTCCTCAGTTATACCAGTGATGGGATTCCTCACCTCAAAGCTCTACCAATTGTTTTTTTCAGAGATTTTTGATTGCTTAAGTTTCCTTATCTGGCGCCAATGTCTATTTCCCTGGTTAAAAAACATGACAAACAGGACACCAAGAGGCCTGCAAGGTCTCAAGGCCTTGCTCTGGCTTGATGTCAACCCATTAATTAAAATTTTGCATGAGATTCTTCGGCATCTTCTGAATCCATCTCCCTGGTCTGCCCTCAAACCCTATTTGTCTAACACACCCAGAGGAGCATCATGAGAACCTCTGCCAAATATTTGTCTGAACTCAAGACGTGCATCTTGTTAGTTTCAAAAGGGGAATGTGACTGGCTCTGGGGATCCAGACAGTTTCTTAATCACCATCCAGTTGTGTCTTCTTTCAGGGTTTACAAGATTTAAGAATTTTGGCACAGCCAGAGTCAAGTTCTGCAGCTTCCAGGATATTACTTTCCTTTTTTTTTTTTTTTTTTTTTTTTTTGTGAAGCGGGACATCTGCTCACCTCTCCTCTCCTGGCACCTTCCCAGTCCTCAGAGCTCTCTGAGGGTGGGGACTACATCTGTCATGGTCACTGTTCTGTTTGCCGCAGAGCCCCCAGAGGCCGGTGGAGAAGAGCTTGGGGACTACTGACCCACGCTGCACGGGCTGACTCCAGTTCTGCAATCTGGTTCCCAAGTTCTGTCTTGCATGTGACATTCCTGAGTCCCAAGATTCTAACCTGTCTCCTACTTTAGTTCTTAAAATAAGAAAGCACATTCCTTTTTTTTTTGTGATTATAAAGGTAATACACACTTATTTAGGATCCTAAAAATAACCAAGCAAAAACCATCTATAATTCTGTACTCAGTGAGTTACGGCTCATATTTTCTTCCTGAGTTTTTGACTCACAACTTTTTTTTTAATCTTTTGTTTTTAAAGATTTATTTTATTTATACATACAAGCTGGGGTACTGGCCAGAGGCGTGGGGCAGCAAGAAGGTTCACCAGAGACAGGATGGGGAGCAGAACAGGCAGATTGACAGAAATACACTGCTGAGGGGAGCAGCGGGCGAGGCAGGAGGGGTCTGCCGCGCCATGTGGGACTCTCCCCGGCCGGGCGTCGAACTTGCGTCGCCGCTGCCGACAGCTCCACAGCGCAGTGCTTAACCGTTGCACCACCAGGGAGGCCCTGACTCATAACTTTTGTCCTGCCAGCAGGACAGTTCCATCAGGGTGTCTTTACGACATCTCAAGTTCTACCTGACCCCGATCAGCTTTATCATCTTCCCCCTCCACGCTGCTCCTCAGCTCCCTAAACTGGTTGAGGGTGTCATCATTCACCTCAGACAGAACTCTTGCACTCTCTTCTCTGACCCTCAACATCCAATTATTCCTCAAGACTTGCCCAGTCTGGCTCCTGGAATGTGGTTTCTCCTCCTTCTCCCTGCTTCCCAGGACTCTAAAGCAGCCCCTTATCATTGCTCATTTGAATTATTGCAACAGCATTCCTACTGGCCTCTTAACCTTTCACCTCTTCCACTGGGGCAATCTAATCGCTCCATGGTTGTTGAGATAAGATGATACCACCCCTCTGCTCAAAACCCTTCCATGACTCTCCACGTTCTGTAGAAAAATTCAGCAGCACACCCAAATCCTCCTGTCCTTGGGTCCTCTGTCTCCTTCCTCATCACCTACTGAATGTCGCTCTTGAGGTCAAAATTAACCACCTTTTCTCTCTGTTCTCCCACAGCGTTTGGGGGAGCACAGGTATTACCAGCTATTTAGTGTGTTGTTGCATATATCTTGCTTCCTCTCTAGGCTAGGGGCCTACTGATGCCAGGGACTGTGCCACTGATCTTTGTGTAACTAGAGAGAATCGGTATTGTGCAGATTCATTTCAACAAAGGATTCATCTTGGCACAGAAGCTCTTAAAGCAGGATATGTTCTCTGAATAGCAAGAGTATTACCTCTTGGAACTGCAGGTTTTCCTTTACAAATTTTAAATTAATCGGAATGGTATATGTGTGTGTATGTGCTTGCTAAATGTAATTTGCTTGTTAAATGTATATATATTTCACAGTTATCCATTCCCCCTGATTTTCCTTGCAGAATTGCCTGTTTCCCGTCGGCTCCAGGTGACTAGAGTGGTGATGTCGATGATCAACAGTCTGCCTCCCAAGCCAAAGGGTGTCATATTGTTGGGGGGAAAAAGGACGTCTGCAACAAACTCCACAGGAAGGCTTATGGACCCCCACCTCAGACCAAAGAGATCCAAGACACTAGGGGCCACTAATCCCTTAATTCCATCATCATCCAGAAGAGAGGATTACTGGGAACTGAGGGGTGGAGTTAAGCAGACATGTTGGCTATACAACAAGGGTTTTTGACCTTGGGGCTCTCTTGCTTCTCACCGGGCTACAGTGTGCCGTTGGGGTTTCCAGCTCTTCGGATCTGGTAGGACGTATTTGGAGATTTTTTTTTTTAAGATTTATTTATTTATGCATACAAGCTGGGGTACAGGCCAGAGGCGTGGGGTGGCGAGAGGGTTCACCAGAGACAGAGTGGGGAGCAGAACAGGCAGATCAGAAATACACTGCTGAGGGGAGCAGCAGGCGAGGCAGGAAAGGTCTGCCGCGCCATGTGGGATTCTCCTCTGCCGGGTGTCGAACTGGCATCGCGAGCTGTCAACAGCTCCACAGCGCAGCGCTCAACCGCTGCGCCACCAGGGAGGCCCGTATTTGGAGATTTATCTCTCTCCCTCACTTTCTCTTTTGTCCCCTAGTTATTCATTTTTTATTTCCCTTCCTTTTTGTAAACCCTTTTTATTAATCTTTTTGTGAGTGCCTGCAATTGTTCTTATTATAAGTCCTTTTTAAGCGCACGGGTGAGAACCCACAGTCAGGCACCCCATTGTATATCGGGGTTGCCCTGTAACAATATGAACCACGATAGATCCGGTTGGGTGTTTCTTCCTTTGGAAACTGAATTGGGGTGAAAGGACAGAGAGGTTAAAAACAGGTGGCATTTTCCCATCCCCACCATTCCCCTTGTGGGACTTAGTGTCTTAGGAGGTACCATGTTAGGGCTCCACCTCTTATGGGATCAGGTTACACTTGGATTTTTGAAAATTACATTGAGATGAAAATTCCAGGACTCCAAAGGGCTTTGTGATCCTTTTATTTCGGGTCAAGCATTATGTGAAGCCATATTCATATGCTCCCCATAGTACTTCACGCTCTCTGCCGGAGATAGGCCTTGACATTTGTCTGAACCTCCTCTGAGCTGGCAAAGCCTCCCTGGTGGCAGTGTGGGCACGCAGGCACCTGCAGGGAGCAGTTCCACACGGTGGAGAAATGTTTCATGATGGAGAGATGTGGGACATCTATACATGGCTCATTTTATTTGAGACCCTGGGAGGGTAAGTTCTTTTCTGGAGACATCATACCAATAAGTAAATAAACCTCCAAAAAAGAGAATCTTAGAAGGCAAATTTATAGATTTACTTGTTCTTCCTCGTTCCAACCTATAGCTTAGTTTCCAGGAAAGGGTGTGGTTTTCTTTGGATGCCGGTGACTGTGAATTAACCCAGTGGCTCCCTAGGGAAAGAGAATCGGCATGTGATGCTGATGAGGTCACCAACAGCTTTGCCACAGTTTCTTCTTAACTCTTGAGCTGACCTGGTTTTGGCCGATTTCTAGGCTTTTCCTCCAGGTTCTTGTTCATCCCTGAGCCCTGGATCAGTTAGGGATGAGTTTATTGACTGCAGAAAAAGAAAGCCTTCAACAGCAGGCTGCCCAGGTCTGGGCTGTGTCTCCCTGGGGTCACCATTGTCCCCGACTCTGACTTTTTGTGTCTTTCTGCTCCAACCATCATTGGCATGTGGCTTTCATCCTCAACATCACATAATGAGCGTGACTGCAGTGGTGGCGCCAGCCCTCACGCTGATATTCCATAAAGGAGAAATGAGCAAGGGAGTGAGGTCGAAGGGCCGGCACTGTTAACCTGTTAAAAAAGCCTTTTCCCGGGACCTCCATGGAGGCATGGGGTTAACTCTCGGTGCTGTCGTGCTAATCACTGCTGTGGCCTGAGTTTGATCCCAGCCTGGGAGCGACCCCACCTGTCTCACCCGCTGCTCCCCTCAGCAGTGTATTTCAGTAGATCCACCTGTTCTGCTCCCCACTCTGTCTCTGATGAATCCTCTCACCCCCTGCACCTCTGGCCTACACCCAGGTCTTGTATGCATAAATAAATAAAAATAGTAAATCTTAAAAAAAAAAGCCTTTACCCGAATTTCTTTTTTTTTTTAAAGATTTATTTTTTATTTATACATACAAGCTGGGGTACAGGCCAGAGGTGTGGGGCGGCGAGAGGGTTCACCAGAGACAGAGAGGGTAGCAGAACAGGCAGATCAGAAATACAGTGCTGAGGGGAGCAGCGGGCAAGGCAGGAGAGGTCTGCCGCGCCATGTGGGATTCTCCCTTGCCGGGCGTCGAACTCGTATCGCTGTTGCCTACAGCTCCACAGCGCAGCGCTTAATCTCTGCGCCATCGGGGAGGCCCCTTTACCCAAATTTCAACCCATGGGCTTCCATTTATATGCTGTTTGCCACAGGTCCCTCCCCCTCAGCTTTAAGTGAAGCTGAGAAGTGCAGTGTTGCTAGACATATTCCTACCTCGACTCAAACCAGGCTTCTATTAGGAAGGGAGAGGAAGAGAGTGGGTTCTGGGGGGGCAAGTCAAAGTCTTTGCTTCAGCCCCCAACATCCATCCTGAGACTCCTTTTTGCTTAGATTAGTTTTGGGTACCTCCTGTGGCTTTCAACCAAAGAACACTGATAGTATGACTTATTTTTCTTTCTTCTAAAACCAAAACATTCAGAATTATTGTGAGGAAAAGGAGAAATATAGATAAGAAAAATGATCAGAATTACCTGTGATCCTACGACCCAGAGGTAAGGATCATTATACATTCATATCAACAGCTGTTCTACCAGTGGATGGTTTTCTCATTTGAAAAATTAAATCTTAAAGGGATGTTCACTCCATAAAATAGACAAAATGGAGTGTCTTTGATTGATGCTGGACTGGGAGACTCAGATGCCTCCTTGTTGGGTCCCTCTTTATTTTGCTAACTTTTGGACTCAGCTGGGAAACCACCATTGTGAGGGGCTGCCTCTCTACCGTTGCACCTTGTACCCTCACTTGCTCAGTCAGTACCCCGCGGATGAGCACTTAGGTGGTTGCCATCATTACAGATAAACTTTGTTACGGGTAAACTTGCTGAACGCTTTTGCCCCAATTTGGCCTGGTTTGAATCCTGTTGGGGCTCATTTGTAGCCTTGGCAACGGTAATAGGCTCATGGAGACCGGTTGTTCTTTTCTCTTTCTCTGCCATCTAGTGGCCTTACACCAGGGAAGCCCATCCCTTTCCCTGCTCATTTCCTTCCCCTCTTCAGAAACACCTCCCTCCTGGGATGCAGCCGCCCCCGACCACCAGCCTTGGACCCTGTCATTTGGTTTCCTGCTGGGGGCTATGAGCAGCTGCCATTTTGGAGGAGGCCGCACTGGTTGTGGATGGTCTGGCTCTCCTCCCGCTGGTGAGTGCCCAGGCAGCAATGAGTGTTCAGTGTTTTTGTACATAAATAATCTATTCTAAAACTCTTTGTTTTGAACTAATTCTAGATTTGTGAGAAATATATGTAAGTATATAAATGCACACCTACATATGTGCACACGTATGGCATATACATAGGCAGACGTGTATATATGTATACATGTGTGTATGTACATGTATCTATGTACACGGATGCATGTTATATGCACATGTGTACGTGTCTATGTGTGTGTATGTAAATATGTATACATGCATACACACATATACACGATGTCTGTTGTACCCCACATCCAGTTTCCCCCAGTGGTAACATCTTGCATAGTTATAGTACAATATCATACCCAGGACTTAGACATTTGTTCAGTCCATTATGTGCTCAGGTCACACTAGTTATATGAGTGTGGGTGGAGTCTCATCACTCGTGGAGGTCTGTGTAACAAGCATGACAGTCAAGACACAGAACTGGGGCCTCCCTGGTGGCCCAGGGGTTAAGTCTTAGCACTACCACTGTGATGGCCTGAGTCTGAGCCCTGGCCAGGGAGCTGACCCACATGGTGCAGACCTCTCCTGTCTTGCCCACTGCTCCCCTCAGCAATGTATTTCAGTAGATCTGCCTTTTCTGCTCCCTACTCTGTCTCTGGTGAATCCTCTCCCCCTCCCCCTCTGCACCTCCCCCCCACACCTCTGGCCTACACCTGAGTTCTTCTATGCAAAAATAAATAAGTAAAATCCTAAGAACTGCTCCTTCACCACCAGACTGCCTCATGTGGCCCTGTCTAGCCACCGCACTTCCCCATTCCCAACCCCTAGAAACCGCTGATGTCCTTCCACTGCTGTGGGCTGGTCATTTAAAGAACACTATGTAAGCGGAATCATATATTATGTAATCTTTTGAGACTGGCACTTTTTCAGTGTAATTCCTTTGGCATTCATAAAAGTTATTATGTGTGTCAGTGACATGTTCTTTCCTATATGCTTCTCTCACTTAGCATTAAGTTCCCAGGTTTGCCCATGTCATAAGTGGTTTTCATGGTGTGGATGCAGCCTTGAAGGGGAATGGCTGCACAGAGTTTTCATTTCTAGGTGGATTTCTGTGTTCTCTGGTCGATGCATACTTAGTTTTGTGAGAAGTCATCAAACAACTTTCAGAGTGACTGTACCACTTACCTCCCTACCAGCAAGGGGGGCACTGTCTGGTTTTTCCATATTCTCCCCAACCTTGGGCGTTTTTATTTAGCAGTCCTGATAGATGTGTGTTGAGACTTCATTGCAGTGGTGATTTGCATTCATGGCTAATGAGTTGATCTCTTTTCACGCGCTTATTAACCATCTGCATATCTCTTCCTGTGAAGTATCTCCTCATTTCTTTTGACTGGCTTCTCATTAGATTGTTCATTTTTAACTATTGATTTTGTATATTTATTTTTTCTGTATTCTAGATTTGAGTCCTTTGGTGATTATATGATTTGCAAATATTTTCTCCCAATCTATAGTGTTGTTTTTTCATTTTTCTAACAGGTTTTTTTTTCTTTTTCTATTGAAATATCATTGACATCCATCCATTCACTCCTTGAAAGTATACAATTTAGTAATTTTTAGTATTTTCACAAAGTTGTACAACTATGACCATATTTAACTCCAGAATGTTTTCATGAGTCCAAAAATAAACTCATGCCCATCAGTGGACATTCCTTCTCTGTCCTTCCGTCTGTAATCCCCTTCGTCTGTAATCCCCTTTCTATTTCCGTAGGTTTTTCTGTTTTGGGTATTTCACTAAAATAGAATCATAGAACATGTGGTCTTTTGTATCTGGCTTCTCTCACTTAGCATCAAGTTCTCAGTTTTACCCGTGTCATAATAATGTGTGTATCAGTATTTTATTCCCATTTCATGGCTGAGTAATATTCCATTGTATGGCTAGACCATATATTTTTTATCCATTGTTATGAGTTGAATTGTGTCCTCCCAAAAAGAAATGTTGAAGTCCCAGCCCCAGCTTCAAAATGTGGCCTTATTTGGGAACAGAGTTGCTGAAGATGTCAGAGTTAGACCAAGGTCTTCAGGAGTGAACCTGCAGGAACTGGTGTCCTCACAGGATGCATGGAGAGAAGACAGTAGTGGCAAATCTGTGCCAGTGGCTGGATTGATGCTGCTGCAAGGCAAGAGCTGCCAAGGATTTCCAGAAGACCCCAGGAGCTGGAAGAGGCAAAGGATCCTCTAAAGGGAGAGAGAGGGAAAGAGAGGGGGGAAGGAGGAAGGGAGGGAGGGATAGAGGGAGGGAGGGAGAGTGAGCACGTGCTTGCATGACCCTTAGAACTCCTTGATGTCAGCTTGCTGTGAGATAATATATTTCGATTATTTTGAGTCACCTGGTTTGTGGTCATTTGTTTCTGCAGCCCCAGGAAACCCAAATATCCATTCATCATTTGAAGGACTTTGGATTCTTTCCACCTTTGGGCTGTTATGATTCATGCTGCTGTGAACACATATGCTTTCTATCCTCTTGGGTGTACAATTGATGGAACTGCTGAGTCATGTGGTAACTCCATGCTTAACTTTTTTGTGTGTGGCAAAACACATCTATCATTTTAACCATATTAAAGTGTACAATTCAGTGGCATTAAGTAACTTACAATGTTGCACAACCATTATCACTATCTAGTTCCAGATCTTTTTCATCACTCTGAATTGAAACCCGGAACCCATCAAACAGCCCCTCCTGCTCCATCCTCCAGCCCCTGGAATCACCACCAATCTGCTTTCTGTGTCTCTGGATCTGCCTCTTCCAGCCAGGTCATGTAAATGGAATCAGCCCATGCTGTCCTTCTGTGTTTGGCTTCTTTCACTGAGCAGAATGTTCTCAAGTTCAAGCACATCTAGCATGGCTCAGTGCTGCATTCCTTTTAAGGCGGAATAACACTCTGTTGCGTGGATAGACCACGCTTGTTTATCCACTCACCAACTAATGGACATTTGGGTTGTTTCCACCTCTTGGCTATGATGAATAGCGCTGCTGTGCTCATTTGTGTGCAAGTTTTTGTTTGAACATCTGTTTTCATTCTTTTGGAGTGGAATTGCTGGGTCACATGGTAAATTTTATGCAACTCTTTGAGGAGCCCCCAAACTTTTTCATAGAAGCTGCGTCATTTTATATTTCCTCCCATGAGGCACAAGGATTCCAGTTTTCCCCCATCCTCCACAACACTTGTTCTTTTCCTATCTCAATTTTTCGTACCTTACTTAAAATGTCATGTATAAAGTTTAATGCACATTTATAAAGTTTAATGTTTAATAATAGCTGTGCTTAACCACCAGCCTGCAAAAATCCTGAAAATGTAACAACTGACTCTAGTGAACTGGGGTGAGCTGCTCCAGTCCACACAACTAAAACCCTACTATGTGTCAGATCTTACTCAAAGCAGCAGGGGTAAGAAGCGGGCGAGCGCACACCCAGCTCCTGCTCTTCATGTTCATGGGAACGGAGGGAGTCAGTAACACGTTGACATGGACCCAGCGGTGAGCTGGAGCCTGTCAGTCAGAATGAAGCAGGGTGAGGGGATGGAAGGTTTTTGACAGGTGCTTTCAGGCAGGGCTGTGGGGAGGCCTCTGTGAGGGTGCACCCTCAGAGTAGAGGCTGACTGCAGTGAGGTGGTGCAGAAGCTGGACAGGGAAGGTGTAGTCCAGGTGGAGGAGGGGGGCTGGTGTCCCTGGCTGGGGTGGTAGGGGGGGCAGTGGTGGTCACAGCGGGGGGGAGCTGCCAGAGGAGGGTCAGCCTGTCGTGTCCTGCCTGTGGGCCATGATACCAACTTTGGACTTTGCACCAATCACTTTGGACTTGGACAAGCACCTTCTCCTTCAGCTGGGAGACCTCCCCTTCACCAGGAAGTAGTGCCTGGGTGATCCTTCCTCCTCCTCTCCTCCCTCCCCGACTCTCCAGAGCTCAGCTGCCCTGAGGGAGTTTTCCTGTGGGATTGCAGTAGTGTGCTGGGTAGCCACAACACCCAGTTACCACACCCTTGGGGCTTAACCAAGAGAACTTTATTTCCTACAGTCTGCAGACTAGAAGGCAGGGATCCAGGCATCCGCAGGCTGGTTCATTCTGAGTCCCCTCGCTTTGGTGTGTGCGCGGCCATCTTCTCCCTGTGTCCTCTGCATATGTCTGACTGTAGGTCCGGATTCCTTATAAGGCGCCCAGTCCCACTGGGTCATCAGGAACTCACTCTCTTCTAATTGCATCCTCAAAGGTCTTCTCACCACATGCGGTCACATCCTGAGGCCCGGGGCTTAGGGCTTCCACACACAAATTTTGGGAAGACACTGGTCGACCCATAACAGGGGTAGAGGAGACTTTCAGTTTGGCTTGGGTCTGATAAGTCTACCATTTACGAAACAAAGGGTTACCGGGACTAGGGAGTTTGTGAAGATGGACTTGAAGAGGGGTGAGGTTTGGAGTGTGCTGTCAGAAGCAAGAGACCATGTCTCAAGACTTCATCCAACAATGTCTCAAGAAAGAATTCCAAGAGGCACCTTCTACAGGCTTATCCTAACATTCTGACACGGCCCCAGGCCCCTTCTCATACCGAGAGGCGACTCACATGATGTAAAGGACACAAGCTGAGGGGCACAGTGTGTTCCCTGTACAGCCCCGCAGACAGGCTCTGGGACATTTCAGCTCTCAGAGGGCCCCCTCTTCCCCTTCCCAGCAACACACTGCCCTGCCCTCTCTCACGAGGATTAGTGCCACGAGCAGAATGTTTGTGTCCCTCCAAACTCGTGTTGAAGTCTGACCCCCAGCATGAGAGATTTAAGGGTGTTCTTGTGTCCACTGGATGGGCACTCTGGGGGCCAGCGGGCAGCGAGGGCCATGAATGGCTGGTGAGCGGCGGATCCCAGGTCTGTTCAGACTCTGGGGAGCTCTCACCGTGGTATCATGGGGAGAGGGAATATTTCTTTTCCTCAAACTGGAGGGAGGCCGCCAGGACTCTGATTAGCACTTTAAAAACGAAAGTTTGGCAACACATGAGTTGCATAGGCTTTGGGTTTGAACGGACATCGCCAGTGGTCGGTGTTCCTGATGTTAGCTGTCGCTGTTATTTTTAAAGGAAAACGTGTTCCAAGTTCCAAGCCAGGGCCGTAGGAATGAGCCCTGCTTGTATGGCCTGTGGGAACATGTCTGTGGCCCAAAAGGAAACATTGCAGCTTGGGCAATAGCAAATCCTGGAAATGATGACAGTTGCTTGCAAGCCTGTTGCCAGTCACTTGCTGGTGTTTGCGGAAACCTGATCCACAGGCATGTGTGAGGGGGGCGGGAGGCCAGGTCAGCTCAGGGTCTCAGGGCCATAAGTCATCAAGAAGCCGGAACCCCTGTCCCCCTCTATTTTAGGTCAGGGTCCCCAGAGGATTTGTGTGCAAGTCATTTTTGAAATTAGCAACCCCAGGGGGGGTCTGCAAGGGATTTGGCAAGACCAAGACGCCTAGTTGGGCAGGGTCTTTGGACAAAGCTATCCAGAGGACACGTGCAGTCTATGTCGCACTCCCGGTGCAGCCCATGAGAAGCCGTTTCCCCCAAAGCTGAGGGCAACTATTAAGAAGGGCGGGCCACAGGGTCCACGACATCCACAGCTGCCCTATGGGACGTGGGGGTGTGAACTCTAGATTTTGATCTTATCACTTTCCCTGCCTGTTGCCCGTGTCCCCAGGACTCTCTGGGTGTCTCTGTTTCGAACGGGGTGCTGGGTGACTTCCTGTCTTGCTAGAGGCTCCAAAGTGGTGATAAATTCTTAACCGGTGTGCTGATCACCTGTATTTTCCTTTCCCCCAGAAAACAAGAGGACGAAGACCACTTCTGGATGGCTCCTGCCAGTCCAGGGTTATCGGCAGCCAGAAGCAAGGGCTCCTGGTCACCACCCAGGCAAGGACGCTGGTTTCTCTGCCACCGTGCAATGTCTGCGGTTCCAACAGTTCTGGAACGGATGTCACACCTGGAAGCAGCAATGCAGGGAGCTGGTGCTCTTCTGTCCCCCTCCTCGGAAGCCCTCTGGCCCGATGCCACATAGGGCCTCCCTGGCCACAGGTGCTTCTGGGACTATAACAGGCGCATGGAAAAGTGCACCAAGTGGCCGCTCCATTTTCCTAAAACGAGTTCACCCAGCTGATTATCCACTTTTCAGTGACCACCCACTGCTCCTGTGGGGATCTGCTCACCCCACTTTATGACTCCACAGATGAGCTTGCCCGTCGTTTATATTCGTGGGCTGTGACTGTTTTTTTGCTTCTGCATTGAGGTCATTTTCTTCTCACCAAGGCCAAGTCCCAGTGCATCTGTGCCTGCTGGGCAGCCTCCTGCTGTGACTACGCCCCCACTTTATCCATCCTCCCTATCACTCATGGGCACTGGCGCCCCCCCAGTTTTGGCCCTCACAGTGTGGGAATGGACGGGCCTGTTTTTGGGGCCTGCCGTCAGGTCTATGCCCAGTGGAGTTACTGGGTCCTGGGAGTTTGTAGTCAGCTGGACTGGCTGCTGCTGGAAAGTTTCCAAAGTGGGGTGGGCTGGTTTACACTCCTCCCAGCTACACAGGAGTTATGCCTTCTTTATTTTCCTTCACCGACACTGGGTGTTTGGACCTTCCATCTTGCAACCTGGTCAGAATAAACGGGATCATGCATTTCAAAATTCTCCACCCACAGGGCTTCTGCTGGTTCTCACAGCACTTTTGTGGCAATTAGAAAAAGGACACCTCTGTCTTAAGATGCCATAAAGTTTCATCTTTTGAAAATTCTTGCCATGTTCTGATTTGGTGAGAGCATGACATGTTACTGCCCTCTGCTGGAAAACTTGAAATTTGTAGCACAAGTCTTGGATTTCTCCAATAGAAACAGGAACTCCTTAGGTGTGGGGGCCCTTGGGCAGTGCACACCGTGGACAACCATACATGGCGACCCTGACCACTTTCCTGTCTGCACTCACTGGGGATTATGGTGAGGACAGGGAGGAGGAGGGCCAATGAGAGCTCACAAAATGGTGGCCCAGCAACTAAATCTGGTCTGAGTTGTGTTTTATTTCACCTATGGTCTAAAATATATTGAGCCTATGTTTTCAAATTGGGGGAACTTTTTTCTAAAAACCTGGAAAAGTCTGAAAAGTCAGAGAAACTAGAGAAGTGGGGTCTCCTTCCCCAAGTTAGAACAAAGGGACCTGACGTGATGTGTTGAGTTAGCCTTCATCTGTCACCACCATGGTGGTGTCTCCACCATTTGCCACAGATGCAGCAAAACCAGACTATCACATTCATGCAGGGGCAGATTTCTACCCCAGGTGGCTTCCCTTATTTAGGGTACGTGCCTTCACGCTCTAGGTATATAAGTTTGTGATCACTAATCTTGACATTGATAAAGGGGAAAATAAAACTACCCCAAGCTGATCATTAGAGTGAGGCAAAATAACTCCATCTTCTTTGTGCTGGAGCAAAAATCCCATTGACAAGATTTTTATGGAACTACAGGGTCATAAGTCTAGAGTTTCCTGGCAGAACTTGCCCAAATGTCTTGGTGCTTTATGAGCTGGTGGCTGAGAGGATGTGGTGGGAGGAGGCAGGTGGAAGGGGGTGAGCAGGTGAGGGAGAGTGGCTGCATCTGGCACTTGCTCTGGGGAATCTGGGGTCCCCAAGATCAGGGTCGGGGTGGCAGCCTGGCAAGTCATAGGGCTGAGATTGAATTGGAAATTCCAAGTCTTTTTTAAAAATTATTTTTCATTGTTATTTGTATCTTTTACATTATTGTGTATTCCCCTTGGGTAACACACTACCGATTCACCTGAGACCCATCACCATGGTCCCCTGTGCTCTTTTCTAGCCCTTTTTGAGCCCTTATCCTCCCCCTCCCTCGCTGAGTGTCTCCAAGTCTTTATGCTACATAGTTTTAAACTGGTCTTTTGATTAACTCAAGAATTATTCACTTGTCTCTGTACCTATATGCAATTTAAAAAATCTAATGACTAATTTAACTACTCTTGAGGTCATTGTCATTATCATTATGGCTGAATGAGAATCACAATATGACCTGGACACCTACCCGTGCATGGTCATCTCATGTGATCACCAGTGATGCTACTCATAGAGGCACTAGCAATAGTGCTGTTTTATAGACTTACTTTGCGGCTAAGTCACCTGAAGTCTAAGGAGGTTAAACATTTGCCCTAAATCACAGTAAGTTGGGGGCTGTGTTTGAACCCAGATCATCCTGATGTCAAGGCTCCAGCTTTGGATGTCTCCACTGTTCTGCTCAGATAGCACCTGACTGCCAATAGGATCTCTTAACTGGTGGCACCAGATAAAATCTAGGTTGGAAGCGAGTGCTTTGTAATGATTGCAAGTGTGATACTGCTGCACGAGTCACTTCTTTCTTGAAAATGTGACTCTTTGATCTTCGATGTCATCAGCTTTGGGGCTCTAGAACGAAAACCACTGAAGTCTTCCCCCATCTAGCCAGAGTGACTGGATGTTTTGCACAAGGTCACAGCCCGGCCAGGACTGGAATTGGAGGCGGGGATCCCATGTTGAGTTTCAGAGTTTCCAAAGCTGTAGGCATCGTGCCTGCTCTTCAGCAAGGTGAGCCAATTCACAACCCCACCGGCAGCAGAAGAGCTGCCCCTCCCCTGGGGAGGCCTTGCTCAAATTGGCAGGTGTCAGCAGCCTTGAACCACATGTGGCTGCTCCACGTGGTCCTCTTTGGGGTGGAGGTGGCTTGCTTTTGATTCTGGCAGCAGCACAGGAGCCACTTGGCCCACACTCTTGGTCGAATAAATCCAGTCTTGCCCTTGCTGAGAGGGCTCAGCTGGGATATTATGGGATAATCAGAGCTGTGTTACATCTTCACAGAGGCAGGGTGAGGCTCACAGGAGAAGACGGGGTTGACATGTTTGGAAAAATCGTGAAATGCTGGTCAAACGCAGAGTGTTGTGACTCCGGGGGGTGGAGGAGGTGGTGGCTTGGGGTGGGAGGGTGTTGTGTTAACCCCCTGGAGGCAGGCCCCTAGACGAGTTCCCTCCTCCTGACCCCAGGCATGGCAGGGGCACCCCCGGTCAGGAGCTCGGCAGGAAGAGGGTGGCTCAGCTACCCTGCATTTTCCTGCTGCACTTTTATTTGCATTGGAGCCTTCCATTTAAGACATCTGCCAGTTAGATTAAATAAAAGCCTTTCTCGGGCGATGAAGAGGTGGTTATTTGCATTATGTGGGAGTAGCCATCCATGAGAATGAGAAATTTCCCTGTGAGAAGAGACTAGAGATGCCACCTGAGTCCTCCCAGAGAAGTATAATCCTGGGGGGGAGGGGTGCTCGAAACAGCAGGGGCGGTGGACGATCTCTTTGGGAGCAGAAGTCAAAGCAAGTTGGACTTTTTTGTTCCTTTATTTCTACATTAAAGAACCACATATTGGGGCCTCCCTGGTGGCGCAGCGGTTAGGTGCTACGCTGTGGAGCTGTCGGGTTGACAGCGGCGAAGCAAGTTCGAAGCCCAGCCCGGGAGATTCCCACGTGGTGCAGCAGACCTCTCCTGCCTTGCCCGCTGCTCCCCTCAGCAGTGTATTTCCATTCATCTGCCTTTTCTGCTCCTCACTCTGCCTCTGCTGAACCTTCTCGCTGCCCCGCACCTCGGGCCTGTACCCCAGCTTGTATGCATAAATAGATAAATTAAAAAAAAAAAGAACCACTTATTTTACACATGCCTTGTCTTAGGTATAGACCCAACCCTCAGGGTTCAAAGTGTAGACAGAGATGGGTGCCCATGTGAGTGATAAAGTACTGTAGGGGCACCGATGAAGGAAAAGTCAGTGCTGCTGGGCAGGTGGGTGTCAGGGGATGTACTGGAAACTATACATCTGTACCAGGTGTCAAAGATATATAAGACTCTTCCTGCTAGACAAGGCAGGGCCGGCATTGGTGGGGAAGGGATGGCATATGTCAAGGTCCTGAGACTGGAACCTGCAGGAAGTTTTTGGGAATAAGCGGTCCCCTCAAATGACAAGAGCTTAAGGCACTTGGAGAGCAGGGGGGAAAGAAATCAGTCTGTGAGGAGTCTCTGATGTTGTAGGGTCATTTTTTATTGCTCACTTCCTGATAGTACCATAAAAAGGAGGGCTATATGTTTTTGTCTCCAATGACAAGAGTCTTAGCAAGGGCCTTTCCTGCAGAGGGTGGCTCCCCTGATTGGGGAGGCTGAGCTAAAATCACCACTATCACGTGCTTCTTGCATCCTCTGTGGGTCTGTCTGCCCACGCCCTGTGTCCCCACCTCTCAGGGTCACAGCACTCGTGCCCACCCTGCACCCCCTCTCCCGTCATCCTCCATGTGGCTAGCCAGAGAGGCCTGCCTGGGAGACTCCCTCCCATTCATGGCTGCTGAGGTCCCAGGGAGGTGTCATTCTTGAATGAATGGGAGGGACAGACTCCCCAGGCCAGCAAGACCACCCCTGATGGCCTATCTCAGCCTGGATTACCCAACGATAACTCTAGTGTGGTGGTCCGGCTAGACACACCTGAGAGGAAGGCTGGCCGAGCAGCAGGAAACCTCTGGAGAGTGGGAGGAAGGTCGAGGGTCACGGGCTTCACCCAGTCCTATGCGGAATGGTTTGTGAGAAGGTGCTGAGGACTCAGAGGTGCAGGCAGGCGGGTCAGCCCTGAGGAAACCAGG
This sequence comes from Scalopus aquaticus, assembly GCA_004024925.1. Classification (NCBI taxonomy): domain Eukaryota; kingdom Metazoa; phylum Chordata; class Mammalia; order Eulipotyphla; family Talpidae; genus Scalopus; species Scalopus aquaticus. Next base: position 77,330 of record PVIJ01004433.1, read on the forward strand.
TTCAGTGGTGATTCAGATTAGATTCTTCTCTGGGGTTTTTTGTGGACACATCCCAATAGCTAAGGGTTCAGGAAACTGTCTCCTGTTGTCTGAAGACCTGTCTAAGATTCTTGCTTGTCAAGGACAAGGACAAACAAGGTAAGGCAAAGGACAGGACTAGGGTCAGGACCAGAATCCCAGGGCAGTCAAATAGTAGGAATTAGGACTAAAAATTGGTGTAGACAATGGACATCTGTTGTTTTTCTGGGGGAGTGTAAATGGATCTGGCCACTAGAGGGTGCAGGTTGATAACATGCATCAAAAGCTTCTGAAATGCTAAGTTACAGGTAAAAAAACCAAACAAACTCAACAAAAGACCACCAAGTAAAACAAATTTCAGCATTGCTGCTAATCTACAGGTTTTGTATTTTTCAAAGAAGATAACAGTCAGCAATTTACTGCTTTAAGACTTGAAAATAGATTTTTTGGGGTTTGTGCATGTGGACATATACTATGTTCTCACTCTGATTTGCATAAAATACATGATTTCTTTTCCAGTGATTGCCTTACATCTTCAGACAAAACCTTGTGTCAAAGTGATCTTAGAAATGCGTAATTGTTTCTGCATGCTGAATACTCTAAGCTTCAGGGAAACAAGTGTGTGCTGTTAATTGTGTTGAAGGGGCACATTCATTCAGTGGTTCTCCAACAAGCTGTCCTTCCTCAAGTTCATATGTTGCAGTTCCAAAACCTAGGACCTTAGAATGTATTTAGCAATAAGGTCTTTAAAGAGGGAATTAAGATTATATGAGCTCCTGGGTGAACCATACTCCCATATGACTGGTGTTCTTAAAAGAAGAGGTGATTAAGCACACAGAAGGAAGACCACATGAGGACAAAGTGAGATGGGGGCCATCTCCAAGCCAAGGAGAGAGAAAGAGGAACAGATTCTGCTGTATCCTAATGGTGCAATTAGCTATAGAGATGTCCCAGAATCAGTATTGGGGAAGTTTGATCCAGCAGAACAGGTTTGAATCAGCTTGGTATAGTTTTTTCAGGTCAGAACTGGTTTTAACTGGCTTGAAGCAGTCAGAACAGGTTTGAACTAGTTTGATCCAGTCAGAAGTGGTTTGAATTGGCTTAATCTAGTCATAACTGGTTAGAATCAGTCAGAAATGGTTTGAACCAGTTTGAAAAGATCAGAGCAAGTTTCAACTAGTCAGAAATTATTTTATCAGGTCAGAACCAGATAGAACTGGCTTTCACTCATTTCATCTGGTCAAAACCAGAATGAACTAGTTTGATTTGGTCAACACTGATTAAAACAGTTTGAATTGTTTTTTTCCTGGTCAGAACTGGTTTGAAGCAGTCAGAATCTGTTTGAACTGGTTTAATATGGGTAGAGTTAGCTTGAAATTGTCAGAACTGGCTTTAGCTGGTCAGAAAAAGTTTGAACTTGTTTGAATTGGTTTGAACAGGTCAGAACTGGCTTGAACCATCTTTTTCCCCATTCATAATCAGTTTAAGTGGGATCAGAAGAAGGTATGATGGAGGTTTAAGTTAGGTGGGGAGCAGAGAGTATTCAGACCCAAAGATCTTAATCATCTTGAAGTGAGAGACCATTGCCTCCTCAGAATGAGGAGTTTGGGTCATTGGATAAAGATCTTGAGAAGAGTGGTGACAATTGGACTGTATCAGCAGGAGGAAGAGGAGACGTCACTGTTGAGAACAGGAATCTGCCTCTTGTTTCTCATCAGGAAAAGAGCAGAGGTCAAAAGTCACCGCAATCTCAGGTGACAAGCAGAGAGAAAGTGAAGTGTTGCAGTGTCAGCTTTGCCCATATGAATTCATGCTATCAGAGACTGATTACAGCAAGGGAGTGCAGAGACGCGATCTGGTTTTCAGATGCACCTGTCTGCAGCCTCTTTTGTTTCTTGTGCAAATTCACCTTGAGCAAATAGTTCAATTAATTGTTCCCTCAGTGCCTCACTTGTACCACCTTTGGATGAATGGACAGGTGCATCCAGCTTTGACAAGACCTACAGTGCTTTCTGTTTCCTGATTTGAATGTGATCTTACATTTTGAGATGACTCAGATGACAAGATTGAGTGGCAGAAGCCAGCCTCATACCTTGATATTCTGATGAATTGAGACTCTGGTTCATCCATCATTTTTAGAACTGTCAGGAGAATTCCCACATCTGGAAGATCTGTTACTCTCCTACTATATTGGAAGGGGGAAGAAAATCCCCATGGCATCTGGCATTCATTTTGAATTTGCTAGAAAAATGGAACTGTGAGATAAAGAGTGAATGTTCTAAGATGAAAGCTCAGATGAAGGACAAATGACCAACCAGTCCAAAAGGACTCAGCGTGAAAGAGGACATTGTTTTCTTGGCTACAAATTTTGGGGAGCATTTGGAGGTGCCGACTTTATTGGGAACCAGGTATCTTAGCCACTTTTCACAGCTGAGAGATTTCATCGAGAAAAACTTTTGGTTCAATTTAAAGCCAACTGTTGTGTTTCTATCTAACTAAATACTAAAGTAAGAGTAGGTCCTGCAGATTCAAGAATACGGTGCCAGTTGTCCAAGACAAAGGCAGATTCACCAACTCATGGGGCTCCCCATCTCAGGATGGCTAGCTCACCTCCTAATTACCAACAATTCATACCTAAGGTAAAAAAATAAAAAAAGCCCCATAGAAATCTCAGAGATTAAACATGTCTCCTGCTTTCTGCTCCCAGAGATTGCCACACATAATATCTGCAGAATAATCTTGTGGTTTCAAAATACACCTATACACCCATATCAACTCATGTAGATTATTCCTGCTTATAGGTTGTGAGTGATTTAAAGATAATTACACAATTAAATATTTATGTGCAATTACAAAGTACATAGATTTATAAAATTTGTGGCACATGCAGCAGTATATTTTGATGTCTCCTTTTTGATCTTTGCAATGTATTATGTTTTCACATAATAAGAATTCTTTCTCAATATAATATTTTTCTAGTTGTATCTATTGTATGAATTGTCCAATCCTTTTTTGTATAGAGACATTTTCTTTGTCATTCTTATTCTTTTTATCTTTGTTCCCAATTCTTATCCCACTCAATTCTCATAACAACTGGTTGGAGAATCTTATTGCTGTTTTGCGGGAATATATCTAACAGGGACTTAGAGAAACTAAGTTATTTTTTTGTTCATATCTGGAGTTAGAATTTATACTCAGGCCTCTGACTTTATCCCAGCTGCCTTTAACACAGAGATAAATTAAAATTCTCCAATATTATTTCTGAGGTGATTTTCACTTCTAAAGTAATCTTTTAATAAGTTTGAAGAGCCTAAGAACTCTCTCCAGACTTTCCTTTTTTTGCAAATGATGCTGGAATTCACAAAGAGGCTTTCTGCATTGCATTGACTTAAATCATTGATTTTCAAACTTTTTTCTTGGTGTCTGGGGTCTCACTGGGTGCCCAGGGCTACCAGCAAGGAGTGGAAAGTGAGAGGCAAGTGGGAGGGTCTCCTGCCATATCTACCTCCATCCGGGCAGCTTTGACGGTGACTTCTCATGTGGAAGGTCCATACTGGGGGTTCCCAGATTTTACGTATTGGGGGTTCGTAGGGATATCTCTTTTGACAAAAGTGTCCTGCTGCTAATAGAACAACAGAATAAGATGTTCTTGGTGAGTTTATGAAGAATAGACGAAGACCTTAGGTTCTTTGATGAGTTGATTTAAAAGTTAGATCCCGCTGGCCATCCATAAGCAATGACTCAGTCATAGAAAGGGACGAGGCACCGACACACACTACAACATGCACGAATCTTGAAATGTGGTGCTCAGTAGGAGAAGTCAGGCATGAAGACCTTACCGACAGAGCACGGCAGGAGCCATGCTAGGCCTTCTGGAGCGATCTCCTAAAAGGTGGTGACTTTTGCCGTTCTTGTTGGAAACTGGCTCTTGTCTGTAGCCATCCTGCGTTGAGGAAGCTCAAGCAACCACCCAGAGGCTACAGGGAGATGCCAAGTCCTTCTGGCCCACAGCTGGGGTCTGGGCCATCAGACACCCCCGTTCTGTGGGCCAAGATTTCTGTGACAGGGCCAGCCCCCAGCTGAGGCTCCAGCTCCGGGGTGACTAGCAGCCACTGCCCCTGCATGCCGCATTCAGAAGCAGTGCGAAGCGGCCTCTTGGCTCCCTTGGCTTTGAGGGATGGGATCTTCTGGGGTACAGTGCTTTTCCTCTCATTCCCAGGCCAGGGGGCCTCTGGTGCTGGGTCTCCCCTGCCAGGCCTCATCTCTTCCGCTGTCTTCTGTGCTGGAGGGAGCCTGGGAACACAGAGGCTAGAAATGCCTTAATTTTATTAGGTTGCGCCTTCACTCGTTTTTGTCCCAAGACACCCTTTGGAACCATTGCACGCCCTTTAAAAATCAAACTAATTAAGCTCTATATTAATTAAAAACATAAGGAAATTGATCTGAAAGGCAATGTAAACCGAGAAGAGAAATGAAAGTCAAGCTCCAGATTGAATTCTGTTCTTTGGGGAAGTGGTTGTCCCGGCCAGGTCCTCCGTGCGGCGTCCCTCTGCGGCTTCTTCAAAGGCCAAGGGTCCCACCTTGGGAGCTGGGATGCCAGCGCACAGCCACATCTGCGTGGGGTCCCTGCTTCTGCTCTTAAAGCCCGCCCACCTGCCGGGCAAGGGGCACGGGTGGAGACCAGGCCGCCAGAGCCATCCTTCCTCTGACACAGTTAAAAGTGCCATTAATCACGGGACGTCTATTTAGTCAGGGCCTGGAGGTGCAGGCCACATCACACGCTTGAATTCATCTCATTCTCAAAATGACTCTGTTTTGGAACTTGATGGAGGTGGTGGCACGACAGAGAGACACTTACTCAATGGCATTGCGTTATTCAATTTGAAACAGTTAATTTTACGTTACGTGACTTTCACCTCAATAAACGATTAAAAATAACAGCAACAACCAAAGATCCGTGGAGTAGAGGCAGTTGTGACGCCGTTGGACGAGAAGGACGCGAGGCTCACGGAGCAATAACCTGCCTTGGCTCCCGGCGGGGTCCAGAGCTGAGGCGCGGGCTTCGGAGCGCAGGCGCTTCACCCCTCAGCAGCCGGGGAAATATTTCGCAGGGAGAACAGATTCTTCTTTACTTATACAGTACCAAATTCATGTGCTTTTAGAGGTTTTTCTAGAAAGTTCTTTTCTTCCAGGAGGAGAGGGGTCCTTGCTCACTTTGCTGCCCTTTGCCTCCGTCCCTCTGCTCCCGGCTTGCCTCACCCAGGCCGAGGGGAGGCCATCTGGTTCATAACCCACAGTTTCTCGCTGCGCAGGCACCAGTTGGAAGGGGTGTGGGAGCTCTGGGGGGTTCTTTTTTATAAGAACCCTCCACCCTCAGGCCCTCATTACCTACAAAGGCCCTGCTTCTGAATACCATCATCTTTGGGAGTTAGGGTTTCAACAGATGACCTTTGAGGGGATACAAGCATTCAGACAGTGGCCAGGGCTTGTTCTCTGCCTGGTTGCCGCATGGCCGTTCTGTCCCTGAGGCCTTCCAGGCTGGATGGAGGGAAATTCCAGGCGAGAGCCGGTGCCAGCTCTGTTAGGAAATTGTGTAGAAGTGGTGGTTGTACAGCATTGTGAATGTGCTAAATGCCACTGAATTGTTCACTTTACGAAAGTTCATTAGGTTATGTGGATTTTATCCCAATAAGAAAAAAGAGGCATTAGTTAATAATTCAACAATATTACCACACTGCATTGCAGCATAATCTCAAAGCCAGGTGGGGGAATGAAACCAGCCACCTGCATTCTATGCTTGCTAATTGGAGTGAACTCAGGTTTCTAACTGGGGCAAACCGACCTCATGTGATTAATTTAGCAAATGTCATGGTCAAAAGGACTCACCGTGGAGCCCAGTGACAGGGTCTGAGGCTGCGCTCTGCCACTCACGAGTTGTATGACCTTGGCCAGATTTTTAATTTAAAAAAAAAAAAAAGGTTCATTTATTATCAGCAGCCCAAGAGGCAATGCAGGATGATGATCCAATATTCTGTTAACTTTTAATGCCTTGTGAACTTTCACCCGAGGAAACTGCAAATCCTGCCAAGTAACATCCTAAAAGAAAGAGCGTCATCCGAAGTCATCATGGCTCCAAATGTTTCCAACTGTTAAAATAATTAATCACCAACTAAAAACACTTCTGAGAGTCACAGATATTTAAATTCTTTATGCTTCAGTTTCTTTACTGGTGAGCCAGGAAAACACGATGACCCGTCTCAGGGAGGTTGCCCTCCCTAGGAGATGGGAGCTTTGCTGTCGCCATAATTATTGTTATTATTAACTCACCTGTTGGTTCTGTGATGTTCTGGGAGGGCAGAAGACTCACCTGCTTTCTTTTGCACTGTCGATTCAGCTTTGAATAGAGAGGGTCACACTCAAGAAATAGCTCAATGAATAATTGAATGAGTTGTATTAATATTCAAATGCACAATGTCTAAGCGTTATCTTTGGAGCCTGAGATTGAGTCATATTTTCTGCCACTGCAGTTCTTAAAGTCTTTGTAACACTCTCGTGGTGTTCAACAGAGCGGCTGGCACGCAGGAAGTTCTACCAACACATCTGCGGAGTGAATGACACAAAGAAACTCATCTGGGCTTTGGGATGCAGGAGCTTTTGATGGCTACTGTCACGGTTGGGCAAAAACATTTCCTGGGAGTTGAGCCTAGTGCTTGATGCTCAGGGAGACTCAGGAGGCTTGAGGGTCCAGTGGAGTCCAGCCAGCTCTGGTCTGCAGCAGCTGGAGGAAGCAAACAATTTTAGCTTGCTTCTGAGGCAGCCAAGTCTCTCGGCTCTGAGCATCTGTGACCAGAAAGTCTCCCAAGAAGGTAAATCTGGTGACCTAGGTGGAGCAGGACGGAGCCAGCGAGGTTGGGGGTGGGGCTGACACATATTGTCCTGTGCTGCTCACAAGGCCGTACTCCCACCCCTGCTATTGCCATAAGTCTGACTTTGGTAACGCTCCACTTTAGTGCAGTATTTTCTTAGAGTCAGCCAAACTTCCATGCATCACCTCATGAAAGACCGTTTTGACCTATGGCCGGACAGCACCTCCTGCTGGGCTAGTATGGGCATCGCTAGCAGAAAACACCCAAGTCTCAACCTGACTGCATGTTGCCTGAGTATTTAACAGTAATATTCTTATTCATGACCTAGAACTAGAACTAGAACGTGGATGGCTTAAAGCCTCAGAAATTTGTTCTCTCACAGTTCTGGAAACACACTGGAAATCAAGATGTGACCAGGGCCATGTGCCTGCTGAAGGCTCTTGGAGGGGGCCTTCCTGCCCCTCTAGTTTCTGGGGACTCTTGATGCTCTGGGCTTGTGCTGTGTTGCTCCAGTCTTGGTCTCTGTCTTTACATGATATTCTTCCTTTTGTGTCTCTGTGTCGCAATTCCCCTTACCTCCCCATTCTTTTCTTACAAGTCTACCAAATCATAAAATTTATCTCCTTCCACAATTCAGGGTAATCTTCTCTCAAGATCCTTAGTTACATCTGCAGAGATTCTGTTTTTGTTTAAGATCACATTCACAAGTACTAGGAGTTAGGATCTACCTCTACAACACTTCTGTGACTGAGGACAGAAAAAGCCCTGAAACCGAATGGGTTCCTCTGACAGGGTCTGGCGTGCTGCTGCGTCACGTAGGCTGGAGAGGTGGAATTAAGTGGACTCCAGACTTCCATGTAGGATCATGCTAATAGCTTTTGTTGGATAATATGGTCTTCTTCCCAACCTCAATTTTCCTATTTACATGCTTACATACACCTTTTTAGAGAAACTTCTTTTTAGAGAAACTCCAGGCCCCCAGCTGGCAATCGGGTGCTGGGAGAGCCCTTGGTGGTATTGGAGATGGGACTGTGTCCTGGACGTGTGTGTCGGGGCCCTGTACACAATAGGGGTGCACTAAATTCTTACAGGTGATTATGGCACATCACTAAGAGATCCTGGATTTCCACCATCCATATCATGGACCACTATGTGGTGGGAATAAAGGAATGGTGGAGGGAATGCATTCAGGAACGAGAGAAGGCCTGGGGACTTGTGGCTGGAAGAAGAGCTATTTATCAATCCCCTCCTTTGGCTAAAGCAAAGTAAGAGGCGCCTTCCACCTACTCCTGAGTCAGTGATTTCTTGTCTGTATCTCAGTGAGATGTTTGATTCTTTGTGATACTGCATTGACTAAGGAAGGCCTAATTTCGTTACCTAGGGATGGCCCTTCCCTGCTATTGAAATTTAGTCCCCTCTGAATTTTATCTGGAATCTGCAGGCCTGGACAGGCCGTAAGCTACATGGCTCTGCCTTTTTTGGGCTTGAATTACTGTCAGACACAGAAACAGAGGATGTGGGATGCCAGCCCTGCTCTCAGTCCTGAGGCTTTGCAAAAAAGTCCTTATAATTCTGTCAAAAATCAAGTTCAAATCACTTCTCCACATTCAAGGATATTTGGTGACCTTGAGCAGGCCTGTTAGATATTTCCCAAGATTTTCTCTAAACTTCAGACTTGCTGGGTTATTTTTCAGATTATACATCTAAAAATAGGCTTAGCATGACATGTATATTCTTTACATCAAAATATTATACATATTTATAATTATTTCCCTATATCCAGGCAATTGATCCTATTTCCCTCAAAGTTCACAAAGGTTTGATTATTTCTTAGTATTATACAAATGCATCTCAAATTTTGCTTCCTCCTGCTATCAGTTCTTCCTTTTTGTCACATTGTGGCTTCTTATTTGATTCTTTCCTTGGCTCTTTTGTGCCACCTGGGTGCTGTCTCTCTGCTCCTAGCCAGCAGACTCTGAGAGCCATTCTTTTTTCTTACTTTCTCCATCTCGCTTTGGGTCAGGCACTGAAAACTGTTTTTCTAGATGGGCCTTGACTACTTTTTTGTAATTTTTTTAACTGACTTCAAAAAACCAGCTGTGTGTAACATATTGGACCAGGCTTGGTGATTCCCAAAGTGATACTAAGGCTACTTAGAATATAAAAGACACACCCAGTAAAAGGATGGGCAAAGAAAAATCAAAACCATGAAAAGGAACAAATAGGCTTCCTTAAAGACTGAGTTACCATGATTAAATTTAAACGTGGCACTGAGATTCTCATTGGTCTGGGCGATAAGGGAAATAGTATTGCCTCAAGTCACATTGTTTAACAGAAAATTGTCAGCCCACTTGTCAGAGAAAGGCCTTTTCTGGTTTTGCACTACAAAAATATTTTTTTTCCAGTGGGCGTTATAGAAGGGACAATGAGGAACATAATGGACGAGGCAGAGATGACCCTGACCTAAAACATTCTGGCTCTTTTGATAGGAACCTGGGCATGTCCTTCTTTGGGGTGCCCCTGTGTGGCTTTACCATGAAATGGTCCCATGGGTCTAAGCAGACTGACCCCTGAGTGAGCAGGCAGGTCTGAAAATTTCTCTGCTGGACAGTGCCTGCGATGGTAGATGCTGGGGTTGATAGAAGTTTTGCTGGACTATTTGCACTGATTGTGTTAACTTCTGTGTTAATTGCTTCTTCTTCTTTTAGATTCTTTAATAAAAAATTATTTTTTAAATAAAAAAAATTATTAAACAAAACTCCACCACTACCACCCCTTGGGCCCCTTCCATGCTTGCTTCTATAACCCACCTTTCCTCCTCTGGTAACCTCAGTTCTGTTGCTAGAGTTCACTGATTTCCTTTTACTGTGTCCATTCATCTGATTTATTTATTTCCTTCCATTCCACATATAGGTGAAATCATTCAATGTTTGTCTTTCTCCTTTGACTTACTGCATTTTGCATAACTCCCTTGAGTTCTTTCCATTTTGCTGCAAATAGCAAAATTTCAACATTTTTAGACCTGAATAGTATTCCATTGTGAATGTATCATTTTAGCCAGTCTTTGATCAGTGGGCGCTTAGGTGGTTTCCGTATCTTGGCTGTTGTGAATAATGCTGTGGCAAACGTAAGAGGCGTATAAACCTCTTGGAGCTAATGATTCCATATTCTTCAGACAGATACCCAGGAGTGGGATTAACGGATTATGTGGTGGGTCTATTTTTGGTTTTTTTTCAGACGCTGTTTTCCAAAATAGTTGTACCGATTTGCATTCCAACAGTGGACAAAATTTCCTTTTCTCTCCACACGCTTGTTCGTCTTTTTGATGTGAGTCACTCTCAGGATTGTGAGACCATATCTCATTGTAGTTTTGGTTTGCACTTCCCCTAATAATAAGTAATGTGACAGCTAGCCATCTGTATGTCCTCTTTGGAAAAGAGTCTGTTTAGATTTTCTGCCCATTTTTAAATTGGGTTCTTCTCCTCTTCTTCCTCTTTCTTTTTGGTTGTTGAGTTACATGAGTTCTTTACATACTCTGGATATTAAACTCTTACTGGATGTATATCTTCTCCGATTCAGTAGATTGTCTTTTTGTTTTTGCCTATATTTTATTTCTCTATGTAGAAGCTTTGTAATTTAATGTAGTTCCAATTGTTTATTTTTGCTTTCATTTCCCTTGCAGCTGGGGTTGAGTCCCCAGAGACATCTCTAGGCACGGGCTGGCACAGGAGGTGGAAGGGCCCCCAGCAGTGAATGTGAACCTCATCAAGGCTGGGCAGAGGTGTGACTGGCCTGGGTGCCAGTGAGAAGGGCCCAGGGCAGCAGTGGGGACTCTCAGGCCTGATAGAACCCCAAACGCATCAGCAAATCCTCTTTAGCACCAGGGTGGGTGAGGGTCTGATGCCCACTCCCCGTTCCCATGGTATTCTGAGGCTTAGAGCCGGCAGGTGGGGGGAGGCAGTTGTTCAGAAAGACTGGACTCAGAGAAGCTCATGCCCAGTCGACTGAGCTGCTGTTTCATGACAACAAAAATTCCCCCTCCCCCATCTTGCCCCAGGTAGGGGCTCGTGGGGACAGTGACCTCAATTATGAAAAGTTAAAAAGGTACTTTTCTCTGAGTATCTGTATACATTTTCAAAAGTGCTGTATCTTTCATTTCTATACTTGGTACCATAATACAGTTGTTTGATGAACAAAGGTGAAAGAATCAGACAGCTGGAAAGGGTCTCAGCATTTGAGTCTAAAGCTTTAATTTTACAGATTTTTCATTTAATCCTTCTAACCGCTCTCTGAAGAAATTGAGACACAGAGAAGTTAATGACTAGTCGAAAGTCAGAGCTGGAAAAGGTGTCGCCCTCCTGACCTGTGGCCTTAACCATTTGTTTGTGTTATTCCAGACAGCCTCACTGCCCCCACTGCTGCGATGGAGCCCATCAGAGGGCAGTCCCCAAAAGGCAGGCATGGCTTTAATGCTAATGTTGGCCCCCAGTATCCTCTCAGAGCCTAGCAGTTCACGGAGCACATAGTAGGCCTTCTTTAACATCTCATGGCTATTTGTGAAACACATATTAGAAACACTACGTGGACTCCCACTGGTATCATTCACCCTTATGCCACTTGGGGATTTCCCAATGCCTGCCTTAAGGAGGTTCATCCAAACCTTAAATACTCCTGGGAGGTCAGCAGGAAAGCTCTTGTCTGAACCTCTGTTTAGAGGAGCAGACATTTCCTGCACACCACTGGGGTCAGGCATGAGATGTTCCCAGATTGGTGTTAATGGTTACACCGGGGAACTCCATGAGGCAGAGATCAGCCCTGAGGCCTTGGAAACATGGGAAAGGAGTGCTTGACCCCAAGGGAGCTGGGAGGAGCTGATACCTCATGGGAGGTTTTAGAATTTTCATTAAAAAGTGAAATTCATAGGTGTACATGCTTTAAAAAAGTTCAACAATCCTCCAAGGTTTATAACAAAAGTAGCAGTTCTCTGTCTTACCTGATCGCCCCTCCAGTTTTTCCCACTAATTAACTAATTGGAGGAGGCTACATCATGAAGGCTGCCTTTACTCAAAATCTACTAATTTAAATATCTAAAAATATCTTCATAGCAACATCTAGACTGCTGTTTGACCAAAAACTAAGTGCCATAACCTAGCCAAGTTGATTAGCCATCACAGGCACAAAAGAGAGTTTCCTCACCACGGCACCCCACCCCCCCTTTTTTTTTTTTTTACCTTGAATGAGAATTCTCTAAAGTATGGAAGAATCAGCTTATTCAATAAATATAGGCAAATGGCTTGAAAGAATTTTATCCTGAACCTCTTTTGAGCTTTTAAGTTTGGAAACATTTATCAAGTACTCACTCCAGAGTTAAGACCATGAAACTTTCTGCTGTTTTTAGCTAATTGCCTTTAGTTTTGTGGGCCTCACAGTGGGTGGGGAAGGAGAGATGAGTGAATGTAATTATTGCCGTTGGAGTTCTTAGGATTACTTATCGCCTACATGTTACCTGCCCAGCTTTACATTCCCAGTTCTGGGTGTATGACTGAGCAGACCCAGCATCTGTCCCAAAGTCCCCTGTGACCTGGCTTTCTCTTCCACTTTGCAGACATGGCACCTAGGCACATGGATGTTTTAAGTAGCTGAGAATTCCTGCTGCTGACACTGGTGCATTTTGGGGGAAATGCTCTGGCTTATGGTGAAGTGAGTGTTGTCTGAGCTCCTTTTTTTGTTTATGATTGTAAATACCTGCTGAGCTCCATTGTAAAGAAATGCCCCTTCTAGGGAGGAAGTGCTGAGGTTTTGTCCTTTTCAGAAGTGACATCATAGGCCCCACCCAGCCCAGGGCTCTATTGTCAGCTAGTAGGAGCCTTGGGTTTTACTTAAGCCTTTTGTTATAGCCAGAGGCAGATTTCCAGGTAGGCACATCAAATTTAGTATTAGGAGAAAAGCCTGATGGGAGTGCCAGTGGTAGTTTACTAAGCTGTGTACAGTGGAATCAAACTTCCTGTTTGTAGCATGAGCTCTGGAAAGCCTTTTTTTTCCTTCCTCCTGGACAGCTTTGAAACTTCAGCTTATTAAGCAACCCAAGTATTTGCCATCAGGTAATTTGCACATACTTGAATTCTCTCAAAAACAGCTAGCCCCCTGTGATTTTTTCCATGGCTCTAATTCACCTTCTGTTACTCGTGACATCTTCGGGGACTTGAGAGATAAAACAAGAGCTTTCTGCTTTACTTCCTTCCCTTCAAAGGAGGCACCCTGTTGGTGAGTCTGAGCACCCTATGGGTATAACTGAGACAAAATGGTGGTTGTCTATCGACTTCAGATATTTAGCCATTAAATGAGATTTTTTTTAAACAAGGTAGAATTGCTTATACAAAATCACTAGAAAGGAGATGATTTGATGAAATTATAAAAATGTAATTACACTGAGTGGAATGTGTTAGGTAATACATGGACTGGATTTTGGCAGGGCCTTTGTGACTAATCTGGCTCTGATGCCTCACCCAGGGCCTGGCCCCTGGGTGGATATTATGAACTGGTGTCCAGAAGGCCAACAGGCAGGGCCCGGTGTGCAGGCTGCCCTCCAGCTCAGATTTCTCTCCCTCTTGTTCTCAAATCCTAATTTTCCCATCTAGGACTTCAGTGCCTCTCTATTGTCTAAGAGCTTCCTGTACTTTTTGTTGTTGTCTGAAAAAGCAATCATTTCCTTTCTACCTTTCTCTCAGTAAAAACCCAAAGACCAACATTCTGGGACCTTCTTTTATATAGTTAAAACATCAAATATTACAGTTGAAATGCAGTGACAAGATTTTTTTGTAAGTTACAGAAAGAAAAACCCAGAGTCAGTGTGTAATTTGCTTTGTCCTTCTGGAAGTGGTGGCACTGGAAGGTCCATTTTGTCATACCTGCACCCACTCACTTTCTCACTCAACAAACATGCCTTAGAGTTGCTAAATATGCTATAATAAAAGGGGTCTTGAACTGTCAGCTGTACTTTCTGGGCAAGGGAGAGAGTATTGTGTGTGTGTGTGTACAGGTGTGTGTGCACATACTCCAAGGGGTAGGGTCCTAGCGTCTGTCCTGAGGGCGGGGAAAAGCACCAACACCAGGAGGGTGGTGGGTGAGGGGCAGCCTCTCCCTGATTTATTACTAGCCCTGCCACTCACAGGTTAGTTGAGCCAGCTGTTAACCTTTGCCTTAGTTTCCGTCTGTGAAGCAGGGTGATAATAGCACCTACCACCTGGGGTTAGTGTGAGGATTAAAGAAGTTAACAGAGATGAGGTCTTTGGAGTCCCAGCCCTTGAGCCCCTCTTGGGATTCTGGCTTTGGAACAGAGCTCTTCTGTGCAAGCTGCCCAATTTGCACAGAGCAATTTGCTAAAAGTGTCAGTTCCTGGATTCTGAGGTCTTGGTTCTTCCCCACCCCACCCTCTGTTGCACTGTCACTTGAGGAAGTGGGTTTTCTGTAAACACATTTACTATTTTTACTCCAGGACACCCTGACGCCAGCTTTTCCCGTGCTTCGTCCTGTTCCCTCCCCCGCCGCTGCCCCTATTCTGTGGGCTCATTGGTGCCTCCATGGGCTTTTCCTTAGAATGGCTTTACTGTTTCCTCTACTTTTGTGGACCCATGTCTGTCTCTGGCAAGGAGATGGCCGTGGTAGAATATCCTATGTCTCCATATCTCATGGTTTTGGTGAATGGACTTAATCTGAATTGACTTTAGGTGAAGTGTCAGAATCAGGCGCAGGGCTTAGAAGCCAGCCACCCCAGGGTCCCACAGCCCATGGACCTCCCTGCAGTTGCCAGAGGCATGGCCGGCCATGCCCCTTCATGTTACGCCACGGGACCTGGTATCAGTGGCCAACTACTGGACTCTACAGAGTGATGTGATGTCTGCACTGTGCATTGGCTTCATTTGTCCAGGCTCCTCTAGCAGCAAACCAGAGGCTGGGGGGCTTAAAAACAATGGAAATTGATTTCTCCCCATAATGGAGGCGGGAAGTCCAAGATCACAGTACCAGATTTGGTGTCTGGAGAGAACCCTCTTTCTGCGTCATCAACTGTCTTCCCTCCGTATCTTTCCATGGCAGCAGGGGAGAACTAGCTTTCTGGGGTCTCTTTTACAAGGGGGTGAACCCCAACACTCCTGAAGTTTCCACTTCCTAATCCCATCATGTTGGGTTTTGGGGTGGAGGGACACGGATATTGATACCATAGCACCATTTTGCTAAATTTTAGAAGGGGGACCTGCAAGCAGGTGATCCCTTCGTTCGGGTATTGACTCAAAACCACCATGCCTTCCTTGTCAAGCTCAGACACCAGGGGTAGAGAAAGGAATACATTGTGGTTCCTAGTCAGGAGGCGCTCATAATTTAATTGGAGAAACAAAAACATCATTATTGTACAATCAGCATGACAAATGTCACTGCAGGTAGATTCGTGAAATGCCTCCAGGTGTTCAGAGGAGGAAGTCAGGCAGAGCTTCAGAGAGGGCTTGCTGAGCTGCCCCGTTTGCTCTGTGCCACCTGAGCAAAAAGGCTCAGATGGTCTGTTCCAATGACACTTCCCTGCCCAATGTTTAGCCTGTGGGATTTGCTAGTGAATAGCCATAGAATTAACATTCTCTTGTCATAAAAGATTGTGCCTCAGTGTTTTGAAGGAGTTTTTAAAGTATCAAAAAATGTAAAGAAAAAGGTAACCAGCATCCATGCCATAATATTTAGAATCCAGAATTTAAACCTTTAATATGCTGTCATTTTTATTTCAGATCAATATTTTTTAATATTTAAAGGAGCTAGAATAATATGATAAAGATGAAAGGCCCTTCGTATCCTTCCCCAGTTTCAATCTCCCTTTTTTCTCCCCAGAGACAATATTATCATAAATTTGGTATGTATTTGTCTACTCTACTTAAAACGATTTCATCACATTTCAATGAATATATATCTCGATACCATGTTGCAGAGTATCATTTATGCATTTTAAACTTTACAGAAGTCCTATGTTATGCATAACATAACATCCTGAAGCTTGATTTTTTATTCAGCAGTATGCTTTCTAAGATATAGCCATTTTGATAGATATCATAGCTTATTAATTTTAAATGCTGTATAGCATTCTTCTATTGAACAACTACTGCATGATTTATTTATAAATTTCCCCACTGATGGACAGTTAGTTTCCATTTTTTTGCTCTTACCAACAGAACTGCATAAAGCACTGTTCACATACCTGGTGAAAAACTGCAGGTATTTTTGGATTGTGGTGTATGTGCATTACCCTACTGCTCTCCAAAGTGGCTGCACCAATTTATACTCCCATCACATTTTAATGAATCTTTATATTAAACACTTGGTACCATTAGACTTGGCGACTCACTGTAGCTGTGTGCTGGAACTGGCCTGGATGGCTCTGGGTCATGAATCATGTGCATCTCTTCTCAGCCCCAGATTTAGTGACATTATGATGTTACCTTGAAATAGTCACCATCATGTGAATATTTACACCATGGAAATTGGCAAACACTAAAAGTAAGAATTTTCCCTTGGCGAGTCAGGTATTTAGCACTTACCAGCAGCCCAGTGCTCCCAGCGCCCCTGATGTCCTGAGTGGCAACTGTTGTGGTTGGTTTCCATCATCCCTCATGCACTCTCCCTGCAACAGCCCTTGTGAGCTACTGCGGAGACACCTATGGGCAAAGAAACATGCAGCCACTATACTGTAAAGGACAATGATAGAAACAGAGACAAGGCAAAAGCAGAGGCTAGTAAACTCTGAGGGCAGACTGTGGGTGATATGGTTGGGAATGGATTCAGAAAGCTGACATTTGAACTGGGTTTGGTCAAAAACCAAAATAGAATAAAATGAGAGGGGAATTCCAGAGAGAGGAAACAGCCTTGGCAAATGTACCCAGGAGTAAACCAGCAGAATGGAGTTAGGATTTTGGGTGGGATTGTTGAAGCTCAGGCTGGTAGCAGAAGGAGGCTGAGGCCAAAGGGGATGTGTAAGTTCATGATTTTACACGACTGAAAAAATTAATTGTGATAAAACACACATATCATCTTAACCATTTTTAAATACATAGTACAGAAGTGTTAAGTATATTCATGTTTTCGTACACCCACCACAACTGTCCTTTTCTAGAACTCTTCATCTTGCAAAACTGAAACTCTGTCCCCATTAGGGATGCTAATTCCCTCTCCCTCCCTCTAGCCCCTGGCAACTACCTTTTACTTTCTGTCTCTATGATTTTGACTACTCTACAAATAGAATCATATAGTGTTGGGACATCATATGTGAGACTTCATGTATATCTTCAAGTTCATCCATGTTGGACCACATGGTAGAATTTCCTTCCTTTTCAAGGCTGAGCAATATTCCTTTGTGTGGCTAGACCACAGTCTACTTACCTGTGCATTTATCAACAGACAATGGATTGCTTCCACCTGTTGATATTTGTGGGTAATGCTGCTGTGAACGTGCGGGTGCAAATATATCTTTGAGATCATGCTTTGAACTCTTTTGGGTATATTCCCAGAGGCAGAATTGATGGATCCTATGGTGTTCTATTTTCATTATTTTGAAGACCCACAATACTGTTTCCCATAGTGGCTGCACCTTTTTATACGTTGACCTACCATACCAGGGTTCCAATTCTTTCACACTTAACAGTTGTATTCTTTTTTTTTTTATGGTAACCACCCTAATGGATAGGTTCACCCCACTCTTAATAAGATAACATTGATCACTAAATCAAAAAAAGATTTATGATTTTTTTATCACCTAAACTGAGGTCAGTCAAGGGTCCTTGTAATATCAACACATCTGTGAGGATCATCTCTGGACCCTCCACCATCAGATGATATTTTCATCCAAATCTTGCCAGACCAGTTCGATTTCAGTGGCCAAAGTTGTGACTTCAGCTGAGGTCATGTTCCGTGTTGCATGAAGACTCTTCACCCATCTTCTGCTAGTGCACAATGGGAGATCATCCCAAACAGAGGGAGGATAAGAGAGAGCAGGTGAAGGCAAGGACAAAATTATTTCTGAGTTTTTCCACTGTTACCTCTCTGCCTTTCTTTCTGTGGGTGAAATTGTGTGAGTCCTTATCTCCCTTTAATCGTGTTAGAGAGTGTTGGAAGTTCTTGACAAGCACATGGCCTATTATAAGGATCAAATGAGATTACAGATGAGCAAGCACTCACGTTTGAAGTGCCACATCCATGTACAGGATTATTATTAATCTCCCGTTGATCTCTTAATACAGGGAAAAAAAATTAAGTCCTCTCCCAAGGGGTTTCCATGGCAAAGAGATGACTATGACTCTTATCTGCTCAGCCCCCTCCCTTTCTCTGCTGGATCCAAAGTTCTAGCCCGGTAATTGAATCACCCATGTGATTTATTACCTATCAATTCACCATAAATCAGAGGCTGAAAGTTAGTTCTGAATCAGGGGCATATATTTTTTTGCTTGGTGCATTGAATGCTTAAAAATTATTTTTATTAGCAACACAGAGAAATCAGGAGAATTATTAACCACCACCAACAAAAAAATCCAGGTTTCTGATTTTTTTTGGAAAAATGAGAAGACCTGGCCATCCTGGGACAGTACTTCCACCTGCTGAAAAGGGCGCGTCCCCACCACCCAACTTGCTCTAGGGGTTTGAACAGCAAATCTGATGTGAGTGAGAAATCAGCTGTGTGTGTAATGGCAGGAGCCACACCCACCAACTGTATCTCTTGGGAATTTGTGAGCAAGCTGGATAGGCTTGGGGTATGTTTGATTTTGGGGTGTAGGTGTCCTTCCTGGGGCATGTATAACCATCCCCACATAAATGTGGTTATTTTCTTCATATCCCAGTGAGTCGAATCCCCACAATGCTGAGGAGGAAAACCTACTGGTAGGTAAGAGTTCCAAGACTCAGAGAAAGTTAAAAAAAAAAAATGACCATTTATCTCTTCCTTTTTGATCTTTATGCATTTTGTTTCTTTTTCTAGATTTACTCTTACCTTACATGATTTTCAGTGTTGAATAGAAAAGTTTTCAAATTTTTATTATTTGGTGAAGCTTTAATTTTTGGATTATATCTTTTATCATATTGAAGAAGTTTCCTTCTATTCCTAGTTTGCAATTTTTAAATGACACATTTAAAACCGCAATTGAATAACCAATTTTATATACCTCTTTCTACATCTATTGAGCTGATACTATAGGTCATTCATTGATTTTTGACTATTAAATCCACATGCATTTCTGAATAAACCTAGGTTTGTCATTAAAGTGTTATCCTTTTTATTTACTGTTGGAATCAGTTTTGACATTTTGCATTTAATGTTCATAAATATAATTAGTTTTGTTAGGATTTTTTTATACTGACCTCATAAAATGAAGTGTTCCTTCTTTTTTATGTAAGAGTTTTTATAATATTTGCATTATTTATGCTAAAATATTTCATAGAATTTCTCAATGAAGATAATCTGGGCCTGGGGTTTACTTCGTAGGGAGTTTTAAAATTACAAATTCAATTTATTTAGTAATTATAGAGCTATTCCAATTTTCTGTTTCTTCTATTTTGGTGAGTTGTTTTTTCCTAGGTATTTGCAAACTTCACCTAAGTTTTCAAATTTATAGGTGTAAAATTTGCTTAACATAGCAAATTTGCTGTTATTTTCATATTTAAGTATCTATAGAGATGTTTCCTTTTTCATTCTTGATATTTATTTATCCCTTCTCTCTCTCTCTCTCTCATTACTTTTACCAGAGGGCAATTAATTTTATTAGTGTTTTCAAAGATAACAACTTTTGCTCTTTCTTCCTGTCTATTCTATATTTGTTTTACTTCAGCTTTTTAATATTTCCTTCCTGTCTACTTCCTGCAAGCAGTTTAGCTTGCAACTTAATTATTTTCCTTAATTTCTTGAGATGATGCTGAGTTTGTCGATTTTTGGTCTTCCTTTTTCTTTTTGTACTAGCCAGAATGTGTTTTAAACTTAAGATCTTTTAAATTAAGTTGTGATTTGAATAGATTTTCCTCTTATTCCACATCTTGCTTAAAGAACATAATAATTGCCTGTTATTTTAAAGGTTAACTAGAAGTCATCTTCTATCTATTTTTAAAACTTTCTGTTTTAGGTGATTTAAATATATGGAACTGAACATTTGATATAGTCTGAAAATTGTTGTGTCTTACTAGAAAAATTTCATCCATTTTTATTTATTGTGATTACCAGTATGTTTTAATACATGCCCCAACACTTAATTTTCTGTCCCTTGAGAATTGACCATTCAATTGTCTTGTTACTTTTTTCCTCTATAGTTTGAGACTGAGAAGTTTTACATATATATATTTTTATATATATATTTATATATATACAACACAATGAGGAAAAATAAATATATATAAAAATATATATTAAAAATATATATTTATATCGATATAAATATATATCGATATAAATATATATATAAAACTTCTCAGCCTATTTTTACAGCAATTATTCAAGCATTTTTTACAATGTCTAGAATTGCTCAGATTTCGGCCTCCCTGATGGCACAGGGGATTAAGTCTCAGACTATGAAGCTATCTGTAGCCACTGCAGCAGGAGTTCAATATCCAGCCAGGGAGCTTGCCATATGCTGTAGCAGACCTCTCCTGTCTCGCCTGCTGCTCCCCTCAGCAGTGTACTTCAGTAGATCTGCCTGTTCTGCTCCCCACTCTGTCTCTGGTGAATCCTCTCACCCCCCACACCTCTGGCCTACACACCAGCTCTTGAATGCATAAATAAATAAATCTTAATATAGAATTACTCAGATTTCAGTTTTCTCCTTAATAAGACAGACTTTTGAACATTATTCACATCATTTCCTATCAGATGCCCCTATCCTCATGTTAACACACCTTTCCCAAGTTGAATTAATTTGGGGTTTTTTTTTAGCTTGAAGTTTTCAATAGCACATTAAAAAATATTATGCACCTTAAATTATTTGAGCAAATTGATAAGTTTTTCTCCTATTCACTCCCTCAATTTTCTACATTTCACAAAACTCGGGAGGTGACTGTTGGAATGGTTGTATTTTATTTTTCCTCATTGTGGTTACTTGCGTCTTATGTTGTCTACTTAAATTTATAATTTTTGTTTTGGTAGAGTAAATCCTTAACTAATTTACTCATTTGTTCAAAAAGGATTCATGGATGTAAGCTCTTTGGGTTCTAGTATGTCTGAAAGTGTTTATGTGTGAGTTCACCCTTAAATAGTACTAGCTTTTGTGTATAAAATGCTAGATTCAAAGTAATGCTTAACCTCTGCCCTCTGTGGTTATGTCTCCTTTGCCTTTCAGCGTCCATTGCTGCCACCGAGAAGGTAGGATCTGATTTGAATTTTGCTCTTTTGTGGGCAATCTGTTACCTTTCCTCATTAGTTTTTGCTTTGTCATTTTTTTGGACGTCCCCTTCATCCCTATTGTTTTAAAATTTCCAGTGGTGCCTGAGGATGCTATTCTGTTTCAGCCATTCTGATTAACTTCCTGTGAACTTGTTCAACCCCAATACTTGTGTCTTTACTTAACCAGATTAATTTTATTATTAAACTTTTATTCTCTTCACCATTCTCTGGATTCTCTACATATGAATTTCGTATTAGATGGCTTTTGGGTGGTTTGATTATTCTGGAAATGATTCATTTTTAGCAGTGTCAATCTACTACTTGTCTGATCTACTGAGCTTTAAACTTTCACTATTGTATTTAAAATTTCTACTTTAGGAAGGACCCTAATTGGTCCTTTTCTTTACCCATGCACTCCTCTCTCAACTAGGCACTGCTGGTCTGAGGCAACAAAATACTTTATGAAAAAATAGAAATACTGGGGCCTCCCTGGTGGCACAACAGGTTAAGTCGCAGCACCATGTGGCTATCCGCAGCCACTGCAGTAGGAGTTCAATACCCAGCCAGGGAGCTTCCCACATGGCGCAGCAGACCTCTCCTGACTCACCTGCTGCTCCCCTCAGCAGTGTACCTCAGTAGATCCCCCTCTTCTGCTCCCCACTCTGTCTCTGGTGAATCCTCTTACCCCCCCACCTCTGGCCCACACCACAGATTGTATGCATAAATAAATAAATCTTAAAATAAAAGAAAAAATAGAAATATTTTCAGTATTATCTATATTTCAAATAGTGTGAAAATTATGCATTCACAGTTGACCTTAACCTTGGTCATGTCCAGGAAGACCTGAAGAGTAATGCAGCCAGAAGTGACACTATTAAAAAAAATTACTCCTGTCAAGGATAAAGTTACCAATCTTGAGGTTCACTTTAAACTAAAGCAACATGAGACTGTCTCTATCCCCAAAGGAGGGACAAGTAAGCCAAATAGACATTGCCTAAAATGCTTCAGGAAATCTGCCACTGTTATTCTGACTTGTCACACAGTTCTACAGTAACCTAAATTTAGATGCTCCTTGTTATGAAACCAGGACATTCCATTTTTGTTCTAAAAGGAATGACACAGAAGTCAACTCAGCTGCTTTTAATTCATAAAGCAGATTTAAATTTAGCTGAGGAAATAAAGATGTTAATTGCAGCATTATTTATAATAGCCCAAACTGGATACAACCCAAATGGTCAAAAAGGAGGAAAGAGGAAAATAATTTCTGGTACTTTCAATCAAAGAATATTATGTCAATATTAAAAACAGTAGCTCTAAGGATTCAGTGGCAAGATAGGAAAGACTTACATTACATTGAATGTAAAAGAGGATATAAAATTGTGTGTTACTACAATTATAATTATGCATTTGTAAAATACATTTGAAAATAGGAAAATGTAAAAGAAATGTTTTTTGTGGTAATGAACTGGGATGCATTTTTATGGAGGAATTTTTTTGTTTGCCTTTTTAAAATAAAATTTTATTATTTGAGATTAATTTAGGAAAATAGGTGACAAAGAATGTGACAGAGAAACAGGACAGAATCAGCAGCTCCAGGTCTTAATCACGACTGCCCTGGGTTGGCTTATCTTTAAGCTACTTTGGCTTTTACATTACTTCTGGAATTTTGCTTTTATTGCTTTTCCTGCTCTATAGATCCTATCCTGTGTACTTTCTACACTTCCAAAAGTCATCTAGGGTTCTAGCTTAGTACGATTATACTTTCTGCCATTACTCAACAACTTTTATTTATGATGCTGATGATTATGGTTCACATAGCAGCATCCTTTGAAGCACATATTTTGTCTTAATATTCTGTAGTATAATATTAATGTAATTCAATAAAGACATGACATGAACATAAAAGATACTGTGTGAAGCCTAGTGTACTTGAAAGTGGTATCTATAAACTATACTGTAAGTTAACATATAGGTATATGGTGTTAGGCTATATGATAGGATATTCATGGAATGACTTGTTTGATCATTGCAATCCTTCAAGGTATAGACTTAGATCAGATTGAATACGCAAAAATCTTCCAAGGTTCTAGTCTAGTACTATTATGTTTTCTGCCCTTTTATTGGATTTGGAGTTAGAGGAAAGTAATACTAAATACCTCATTTTGTTAGGTATCTGTTGTTTATTTTGTGTTAACCAATCAATTATTATAAAGGCTTGCTCATTCACAATCTTTATCTCCTAAAGTTATGTCATTCAGAAATCTTTTTTTTTAACTGAAATATCCCATCTGTTTTTAGAAACTTAATCCATGATGCTGGCATAGAATATTGCATGTTATGTCTAACAAACACTTATTTTAAGATTTATTGTAGTCTTAAAGTATTTCTTTCCTTTGAGTTAATTTAATGTCCTATTATTCATGGTACTGATTATGGACCTAGAATCTTTGCCCTTTGCTCTACACAGCTTAGGTAAGAGGAAATGTTTAGCACTGATTACATAATATCACGTTGAAGTCACAACTCAGTGACTCTGCTTTCAGCTGAGGCTTCAGGTGATGGATCAATTTAATCGGTTTTATTTTACTTGACACATATTTCATGATGGGCCATCACCTGGGTTGGCCAGTCTGGATCTATTCATTATAAAAACAATACTAGTGGTTAAGTATCCACAGTTGACTGAACTTGGGGTTATTAGGATTGCAGTGCAACAGCTGTCCACCTTTTAAAATGCAGCTATAGGAAATTTAGAATTACGTATGTCATTTACCATTTATAGCTTACATTATATATCCGTGGGTTGTGTTGGACTAGAGCCTGTAAATAAGAGAAGTTAAATTGGGGTTTATTTGTTGTCTATGGACGCTAAATAGTCCTCCTTTCTGTTGTCGATCCCATGGAAATGTGACATTCAGGTCACCCTCACACCTTTGGTGATCTTACCCTGAGGTTGTGCCATGAAAAATGATCAAAAGTGGAAACTAATTCACCAAAAGGCTTTCCAAGTAGTTCTTTAACATAGTGGAAGGCAAAAAAAAAAAAAATCCCTTTGAAATTCACAAAGCAAGACAGAAATTACTCTATGTGCAGATGGACTGCTGGAGACGCCTGGTGTCCTTTCAGCACTGGGAAAGTCTTTGGTTTCTACGGTGCTCATTAATGTTCAATTGTTTATTCCGGACACCCAGTGAATGGAAATGTCTGAAGTTAAGAGCTGAGTCATTACTCAGCAGCTTTTATTCATAATGCTGATGATCATGGTTCACATAGAATCATTTGAGGCACATATTTTGTCTTAATATTCTGTAGTATAATCTAGATATGATTCAATAAAGATATGACATGAACATAAAAGATACTGTCTGAGGGCTAGGGTACATGAAGGTGGAATCTAGGAACTATGAGTTAATATATAGATATATTGTGTTAAGCTATATATTTGTGGATTGGCGTCTTTGTTTGATCATCTCAATCCTTGAAGGTATAGTCTTAGATCAGATTGAATAAGCAGAAATCCAATTTGATTGTTAAAATAGCTGAGATTTATTCCACCCACACTTGCTCACTAATTAAGTTGGAATGGTGCTTCTCAAGCTTTAATATGCATATGAATCAATGGTTTTATATGAATCAATATGAATCAATGATTTTAACCATGTTAAAATACAGTGTCTAATTCAGACAACTGGGTGGGACCTGAGACCCTGCATTTCTTACCAGCTCCCAGGCCATGAAGATGCACTGGCCCATGGTCCACAGGGAGCCGGCAAACACTGGTGTGCCCAGCAGGGGTCCAGGGGTTAAGTTATCCTTCTCAGTAGAGCAGGGCCTGGGGCAGCTTGAGTCTCTGGACTATTTTCTCTGGCCAAGAGTGGCCTCCTGCTTAGTTGGTTTTGTTTCCTGAGTGGGCCACCATGGGGTAAGAACTAGCTTTGACTTATTTTTTTTTAAGATTTATTTATCTATGCATACAACCTGGGGTACAGGCCAGAGGTGTAGGGCCGCGAGAGGGTTCCCCAGAAATAGAGTGGGGAGCAGAACTGGCAGATCATCAGAAACACACTGCTGAGGGGAGCAGCGGGCGAGGCAGCAGAGGTCTGCCGTGCCATGTGGGAATCTCCCGGCCGGGCGTCAAACTTGCATCCCTGCTGCCGACAGCTCCACAGCACAGCGCTCAATCGCTGCGCCACCAGGGAGGCCCTAGCGTTGACTTTTTAATAGACCCCAAGCCATCTGTATCATATCTTTACATTTCTAGCACAGGAAAACTACAGGCCAAAGTGATTGAACAAAAAGGACATCTCTTGGCTCAAGTAATTGGGAAGTCCAGGAACAGACCTGACTTGACGTGTTCAAATGTCACCCAGATCAAATATTTTCCTATGTTCTCTTGGTTCCCCTCACCTCCAAGGGGAGGCTGGCTCCTTTATATCAAGATCTCAGACTCTCATTCTTTTCTGGAAGGCTGAAATAGCTGGGCCCCCTCCAGACCTTAGTTCCTCACTAAAGTCTTAGTTGTCTCACTGCTTTCTATTGGTTTCTGTGAGTCAGCCTTACTTAGTGCAAAGAACATATTTCTCCATATTCCTCAAGTTATTATTATTCTCAAGTTTATACACTTTTCTCCCCACCACCATCCCTTCTATCCCACTGTCCCCCACCCCCAACATCAGAACCCTCACGGTGTTCATTGCTGTCCACTGGGTTTTCTATTATTGCTTTACTGAATTGCCGTCTACATAGCTGTCTAGTACTTGTTCTTATCATTCTGCCTTGCTTTACTACTCGTAATTCTCTTCAACGCCTTCCATGGCTATATTTCATCTTTCCCTACGGTTGGAGAGTATTCGGAGTGTGGTACACCTCTTTTCCACCCAGTCTTCTATTTATGGGCATTTAGGCTGCTTCCGTTATTGTAAAATTATGCTGCACTGATGTCTCATAGTCTTTGGATAGCTGCCCCAACATGGGAGTGTTGGGTCACATGACATTTGTTTTTAGTATTTAAAGATAAATCCAGATTGCCTTTCATAATGATCGTGCCAGTTTACATTCTACCAGTCTAGCAGGGCTCCTCCTTTTCCACACCCTTTCCGGCACTTATTGCTGGAGGCCTTTTTAATTTGTGCCATTCATACAGGGGTGAGGTGGCATCTCATAGTGGTTTTAATCTGCATCTCTCTTATTGGAAGCGATGAACATTTTTTCACATCTATTGACCTTCTGGATATTATGCAATGCATTTTAACTTTTAAAAAAATTACAATATTTTTTACTGAGGTAACATTGGTTTACAGCACTGTATGATTCAGGGGTAGAGATTCACACCTCTCCAGATGTACGTTACCACACCACACTCAACACCAACCGAAGGTGTTGAGAGTGTTAAATAGGTTCTGTTATGTTAATGAAGGTAATTTTTGGAAAACACCTGAGGATAGGGGCTGGTTACCAGGAAAATAAAATACATAGATGGTTGGAACTTCAATCCCACTCCCTGATCTTGAATGAGGGGAGAGGGGCCGGAGATTGAGTTCAGCTGCCAACGGCCAGTCACACCTGTGCAATGAAACCTCCATTAAATCCCAAAAGGAGGGGCTTTGAAGAGCTTCCAGGATAGTGAAACTGGGGGGAGAATGGTGCACCCAGAGGGCTTGAAAGCTCTGAGCATTCTCCTCATACCTCACTTTATGCATCTCTCCCATCTGGCTGTTGATTTGTACTCTTTAGAATCCTTCATAAAAAAATGATGCGCTAGTGAGTCATCAGGTTTCCTGAGCTCTGTGCACCTCTTTAGCAAAGTAAGAGAAACTGAGGTGGGAACCTCTGATTATAGCTAGCTGATCAGAAGCACAGATAATGACCCAGGACCTGTGACAAGTGTCTGAAGGTTGAGGAGGGGTCATGGGGACCTCTCATATATAGCTGGCTGGTCAGAGGCACAGGCTTGCCTGGGACTTCTTGTGGAGGTGGAGGCCATCTGGGGAGACTGTATTCTTACCTGGTAAGACGGTGTCTCAGAATCGAGTTGAATTCGTGCACACGTCAGGAGTCTGAGAGCTGCTTGTTGGCGTGGGGAGTCTCAGCACCACGGGCGATTGGAAACCCAGGAACCCAGCGTACTGCTGCTGCTGGTCTGGGGAACTGTAGTGGCAAGTCCATGGGCTGGCAAGGCAGGGGGCCCAGAGGCTAGCAGGCCTCCAGCCCCCGGTTACTCTTGTACGCTTTCTCTGGGCTCTTTCTGCCGTTCTTTTGTGGTCTCGCCTCTTCTGTAGTCACTCGTCCTCTCAGTGCTCTCCTGTAGCCATCCTCCTTCTCTGAGTGACGCTACCCTTAGATCCCTGGCCTCTAGGCGCAGGTGTGCACACTTATGCACGTGTGCACAATCAGGCATGTGTGCCCAGCACCCACGCTACAAGCGCCTCCTGCATTAGCACAATCAAGGCCGCAGGTGATAGCCACAGAGGCTAGTGGTGCAAAAAGCCTGATTAATTCACTTACCTACAGGGCCACACTTTGAAAACCCTGACCTGAACAATCCTATCAAGCTTCCCTCATTTGTGGTGCTTGTCACAGGACTTGCCTTTTCCAACTTGTGTTACTGCTTAGAAGGTCCTCTTTCTTCCCATGCAGTCACATTTAAGCCTTGGGGAGCTCCTTGTGACTCTTTGTTTAGAGCACCACACATAAACTTGGTCAATTAGTGTCCAGACTTGGAGAGAAGAAACTGAGAACCTCTATGTGATTTGTTAGTCTCTATAAACTGAAGAAAAACCTTTGCCCAAGTCCTAATATTGTTCACATTTATATATATCCTGATAGACTCACTACGGTTCCCAAGAACCCAGCATAATTTATAACTTTAGAAAATAAAATTGCAACCTTTTGCTAGTGATTTAAAGTAAGGAGTTATTAGTTTAAATGCTGTTGCTACTCAGCAATTTGAGGAAAAAATGAATACTTCTCCTCAGCCAGGGCCAATTATAGCAGCCAACTGGGGTGGCTGCTCTCTGCTGTGGCGGCTACCACCGTGTCTTCTCAAACTGAGGTAAAATGGACTCTGCCCTTCCTCATCCCACAGGAACTGCCCTTGGGTGTGGGGCTGACAGGTCCCTTTATACCTCCGCCCTGTGTTCTTCTCCCACCTTGGCTATTAAAATTGAGATGAAAAGCCACCTTCACCTGGGAGAGCACTGGGTCAAAAAACATGAAGTCAGTGTTTTGTATACTCAGAAAAGACACCCAGCTTACCATTCCAGGTAGGGCTGGCTTTTCCTTGAGACAGAATAGATGATTCTATAGAAGTACCTTGGAGAAGTAGAGGGCTATCCTGTCTAAAATCCCACTGTTCACTTCCTGGGGTTGAGTACTAACGTCCCTGGCTAGTGTTTTTTGATAGCATAAGTGAAAGTCACTTCATTCACAACACCCCTGTGAAGAAGCTGGACCATGTGAAAATCTTGGATGATTCTATAAGAGAGAGAGGACATGGCAAGGGAGGTGTTTGGAAAGTGGGGAGGGGATGGGGTGACTCATTGTTCAGAATTCTCATTTCCTCTGAGCATGGGCTTCCCTGCCCGCCCTGGTGTTGGATATTTGCTCTGGGGTGGGATATTAGCAGACACAACACACTCAGGGATTTGAAGTGTGCTGCTGTTGGGCATGCGCACTTGTCCTCCTGCCACTGGAAGGAGAGCTTCCCCTGAATAGCTTCTGTCCCTTTAACCTGGACTCTAGACTAAGTACATGTGATCCAGATTAGTGTCTGACCCCCTGTCCCCAGGTGGAATGGGGAGAAGCCAGTCAGACTCACAGTATAAGGAAGGGGTGATCCCAGGCAAGCCAGTCTTAGGTCAAAAATGCTTACTATTTTCTTTGCTACCAAGATTTTGCAGTTGTTTGTTATGCAGCAGTAGCTGACTGATACAGATGGCAAAGGCAGTGGTGAGGAAGTTGGGAATGCAAGATATACTTTCATCGCCTTCTCCAATTTGCCTAGATAGGCCCTGCCCCCATGTCGGAAATCACAGGTCCATCCATGACTTTTTGAAACGCTGGCTCATTTTTATCTCCCTCATTATGATTGGCAGGGTAATGATGTCATTAAACAGCTTTTAAAGCTTTCACATTAACCAAGAAATGGGATCATAACCAGCACTTTGGCAAGATTTCAAAACTGAAGGGGAGTTGTGTGGTGGGTTCATTTATAATAAAATGCAATGACTTGAGGATTTTAGTTTTCAATTACAAAAGTTCTAGTGCCAAAGGCTCAGCTATGCAATTTAGTTCTTAGCTGTTTGCGGCTGTTTCATCTCTTCAGTGCTTGACATCTAAATACCCAGTCAGTCAACAGCCATAATGCAGTTCTTATTTCATGCAGTGCTTGTATGGAGCTGTGGGGAGAAGTGAAAAATGTTTCCTGTATTTTTTAAATTTATAATTTGAGGTAAACATGAACTACTAAATAGATCAGTTATCGACTTAGATGCTAAAAAGGTTTTATCAGTGGCTTCTTTAGTAATTTTATAAACTGTTATAATAATTTATATTTATTTCTGATAACTTACAAAATAGAAAACATCAATAAGAAAAAATGAATTGCCACTAATCCTGCCATTCAAATAATAATAGTTAACATTTTGATGAATAACTCTTCAGACATTGTTCAAGACACTCATACTTTTGTATACACGTTTCTTTTTTAAAGAAAAATAATATCCTATTGCTTTTTTCCACATAGTTTAGTATGAACATCGTTCCATGTCAATAATTATTCATGTATAATATAATTTTATTTTTTAAAAAATATTTATTTATTTATGTATACAAGCTGGGATACAGACCAGAGGCGTGGGGTGACGAGAGGGTTCACCAGAGACAGAGTGG
This sequence comes from Scalopus aquaticus, assembly GCA_004024925.1. NCBI lineage: Eukaryota > Metazoa > Chordata > Mammalia > Eulipotyphla > Talpidae > Scalopus > Scalopus aquaticus. The sequence goes on from PVIJ01004433.1 coordinate 107,489, forward strand.
GGAGCAGAACAGGCAGATTGACGGAAACACATTGCTGAGGGAAGCAGCGGGCGAGGCAGGAGAGGTCTGCCACGCCATGAGGGAATCTCCCCGGCTGGGCGTCGAACTCATGTCGCCGCTGCTGATAGCTCCACAGTGCAGGGCCTAACTGCTGCGCCACCGGGAGGCTGGTATAATGTAATTTTAATGGTTACAAAGTATTCCTTTGCATGAACAGGACATATTTTGTTTTATCAATTTTCTCTCAATATTTACTTATTTTGTGATTTTCTCTATTATAAAGTGTAATGCAGTTAAGATCCTCATGTATTCATCTATGTTCTAAGCAAAGCTCCTATGAGTGGAATTTTTAGGTCAAATGTAAAATTTCTGTATAAAGCACCTTATATATGTGGATGAAATGATTTCCAGAAGTTCAATTTCCAAAGTCACTTATAAAACACTTAATTATTTTGCTTGGATGGTAATATCACAATTGAAATATATCATGGATCTGAGGTCAAAGATCAAAGATTATTCTTTTCAAGTTTCTAAGTTGGTCCTGAAAGTTTTATGTACTTGTGATGGAATCAAAAACTTTGAATTTTGGTCCTTTCAATTCGGTGTGTGTGTTTCTTCTTTCCTTATGTTAAGTTCTAGTTCACCAGGGAACATCTGTACATATGCAGACAGACAGTCAGAGAGAGAGAGAGAGAGAGAGAGAGAGAGAGAGAGAGAGAGAGGTGTTAGTGCAGCTCTCCTGAGACTTTGGCTCTACCTTATGTATCCCCTCCTGGCTGATTTCTAAAATCAGCTAGAAGGTGAGATACAGACCCACTGACTGATTCCAACAACCAGGTACTGATCTTTAATCTTTAGACACATTCAAACTCCTAGGCAATTCCATGGGGTTGAAAACAGGCAGCCTATAGATTGGACCAGCACTCTTTTTTCATGTATTTCCCACTGTTCCCTGGTGATTTTGGTGGTTGATTCACTCACTTTTTCTGCCTTGTTTCTATGGGCATATGAGTTTTGTTCTAAATCTCTTATTTGTATACAAAATAAAGAACCAGTGAAGTGGCTTACCCATGAGCTATATTTTCAGAATGAATGGGCCTGGGAAGGGAGCACTGCCCTCATCAATCTGCCCTGATAGACTGGTTTTCCATTGGTTTTCTTGGTTCTTTTCCTCTACAGTTTCCTTCAGATACTGATCTCCAATTCCTGTGCCCGACCACATGGAAAATGAAGGCAACCGAAACAATGACAAAATACAGGGAAAGAAGAAGAACGGGGAGAGAGGGGAGCTGCTCTCTGTATGCTTTGTGTGACAAATGGTTCCTCTGGTCCTTCCAATAGTGTGAAACTTTCTCTTCCCTTTTGGCGCCTGTGATTCTGTCCAAGGGCGAAAGGATGGCTCTTTTTGGGAGAAAAATTTTTTAGATTTACAAAAAAATTGAGAGGAAGATGCAGAGATTTCCCCCAAACACGTACACTTTCCCCAATACCAACATTGCTCATCAGTGTGGTACATTTTTTTTTTAAACCAAGGAAGGACCTACATTGGCACATGATAATTACCTACAGCCCACAGGTTACTTTGGGGTTCTCTATTGGTGTTGTATATTCTATGGGTTGGGAAAAATGTATAAGGATATATACCCATCATTATAAAGACAGAGTATTTCCACTGTCCCCCAATTCTTTGTACTTTGCTTATCCATCCTTCCCTCTCCCCTCCCCCAGAAATCACTGATCTTTTTTACTGGCTCCAAAGTTTTGCCTTTTTCAGAGTGTCATATTTGCACTCATACAGGATGTAACATTTTCATGGCTTGGTAGTTCTCTTCAGTGCTGAATAATACTCCTGTCTGGATGCACCACAGTTTATCCATCCACCTACTGAAGGACATCCTGGTTGGTTCTAAGCTCTGCACACTAGAAATAAAGCTGCTGTCCACACCCATGTGCAGGTTTTTATGAGGATTTAAGTTTTTGACTCTTTTGGGTAAATACCAAGGAGTATGATGACCAGGTCCTCCGGCAAGAAGACATGGAGTTTTGTAAGAACCGCCAAACTCCTCCCTGTGTTTGTCTCACCGGAGCAGCCAGCTAGAGCCCCTGCCACACCGTGGCCTCCCAGCATTTGGGGTTGCAGGGTTCTGGGTGTCCGTTCTCACAGGTGTGCTGCGGTGGTTTTAATTTGCTGACATATGAGCTGAAACATCTTTTCTGTGCTTCTTTGCCATCTGAATGTCTTTGGTAATGTGTCTGTTAAGATCTTCGAACAAGGTCCATTTTTATAAAGGCAAAGTGAAGTACAGAAGAGGGACGAGCTGAAGAACTTAATCTAATTCCTAGAATCAGCTAGAAGGTGTTTTTTTTAAAGATTTATTTATTTATGCATGCAAGAACTGGGGTGTAGGCCAGAGGTGGGGGTGTTGAGAGGATACACCAGAGACAGAGTGGGGAACAGAACAGGCGGATCTACTGAAGTACACTGCTGAGGGGAGCAGCGGGTGAGGCAGGAGAGGTCTGCTGCGCCATGTGGGAAGCTCCCTGGCGGGGATTGAACTCGTGCTGCAGTGACTCTGGATAGCTTCAGAGGCTGAGACTTAACCCATTGCGCCACCAGAGAGGCCCTAGAAGGTGAGTTTAACAAGAGCAGAAACTTGTGTTTCAGTCCTGCTGTATTTCTGACACTGAGAGCGGTGCCCACCGCATGGTCAAAGCCCTGTGAGTATTGGCTGAAGGGGCCCTAACCATCAGCTAAGGCATTTCCATGTGTTTGTTGGGGGTCAGTGAATGTGGCGCTCAGCCTGTCATTACAAATAATGTTTTATTTGTTCATTTACGTTTTGTCTAAAGCTGCTTTTGCACGATCATGGCAGAGTTAAATCGCTGCAACTAAGACCATCTGGCTAAAAAGCTGAAAATTATTTACTATCATCCAGCCCTGGATTAGTAATTTCTCCGATTAGCCAGCTGCCCCGAGGCGGCAGCACAGCAGAGGAGGGTGGGCACCCAGTTTGGCTCCTCAGCTCTCCCTCGTGGACGTCATTCATTTAAACTCAGTCACGTTGTACTGAGGCCTCAGAATTTATGGATGGCTGGGGAGTCACTGTCTCCTCTCCTTGTGTTCAGCCTGCTGGGGTAGAAGGATATGTAGACAGGCCCACCACTCTTACATGCAACTCCAAAATTCAAAAGTTCTGCAAACTGAAAGTTTTTGGGAACTCCTTTGGCTGCAAAAGCCGACCTGACTGACGAGAGACTATTTATAATCATTATTTTCCTCACTTAGCCTGAATATTCATGTGTTTTCCTGCAGAAATATTAATGGGTTTGATTACGGGGTGCTGCCCCCCGATCCTTTGGGGTTTTTAATGTGATATGAAGCATAGGCAGTGCATTAGCTTTTGAAAGAGGCAAAGTTCTGAATTCCAAAACACATCTGGCCCCAAGGGTTTCAGACTAGGCTAGATGGCCTCTGTGGGCGCTGACACGAGAGAGTTATAATTCAGTCAGAACACTGCTCCACTTTGAGCAGGGCGGGAAGAAGCGTCTGTGAAGGTGAAGGCGAGGCGCTTGGGGACTCCAGCGGGTGGCCGGGGTGGGTGTCTGGCAGCAGAGCCTCAGGGGAGCGGAGGAGGAATAACAGTTCCACTGACAGCAAATTTCTACTTCTCCCTGGGGCTGACCCAGGCCCTTCCGCTGCAGGTTGAACTCATTCACCTGCAAGCACAGTTGTGGCTGGTGCTGTCTGCCCCCTCCCTTTTCTCATAGATGCCTCCTCTCCCCCAAATCCAGCAGTTTCAAGGTGGGGAATTCACACTCACACCTGAGAAGTGGTTCTGGTGAAGACCCTTCTGCCACTGCAATGACAGAGAGCTGCTGTCCCTTATTTCCATGTCACCAGGTCAGGGGGACAACACGAGGGTGGTACCCATTGGGGGGCACAGACCTGATGCTGAGCAAAGTACAAGGATGGCTGGGAAAGTGAGGGTCCAGCATTTCTAATTGAGCACTGAGAGTGGACTTACTCCCTCCCCCTACCGGGAGGGTGGGGACCCCATTAAAAGCCGAGAGGGGTTCAGGCACTAACTGCAAAATGCATGACATACCTGGAATGTGTTGGAGATGGAGAATGATCAGAAAACAAAAAGGAATTAGAAAGCCAGTGAGAGCATGGGAATTCCTGAGTGGTCTGTCATTTGGTTTTAGTCTTTTTTCCTCACGGATGCCAATCTTTCCTTTTTATTTTTTTCTCTTCTCACTTGGGATTAAATTATGCTTTCAAAACCTAGTCATTTTTTATGAACTGATTGAATGACTTCATTGACTTGAAAGAACTTTCTGCCAACTGCCTTTAATTGCATTTTTCCCCCTTTAAATCAAAGGTGCTTATATTCAGTCCTGGATCTGCTCCAAATTAAGTGATTATATGTTGTTGCTTCCACACTCGCCTCTAATTTCTTCAAAGTAAATGGACGATTCACATCCCTGCCTAAAAGTAATGACCCATTCACACGGGGAGCACCTGCCATTGTGGATGATTGACTTCCTGGGGAGAGTCAGGTTGTCGCAGTGGAGGCAACTTTCTTAGAATTCTTATAAAAAGAACCAAACTAAAAGGAAGAAAAAGAGATCAGGGAAACAATTGGTAGCCAGGATGACAAATTAAGAAGATGGTGCCTGTGATTGTGTTGCTTTTCTTTTCTTCGGAGAGAGATTGCTCCGACACCCGTGTGTGTAGCGCGCTCACAGGACTGCAGGGAGAGACATCGCAGGTGCAGGTGGGGCGGAGGATAAGGTGAGGGCATAGCTCAGCCCAGACCCACGGTGGTAGTGGAAAGGGCGCGGCTGTGTATGGTTTTGAGGTCTCCAGCGGCCGATCTCAGGTTATTTTCCTAGTTTCGGTAGGAATAACTTCTTATGAAACACAAGCCCTTCTGAAATTCAGTTTCCGGGGTGCCCTGAAAAGCAAAGAATACAAGTAGCTATCATGAAATATAATCTAGTTAGAATAAATTGCCCAGGCATGAAGGTGAATTAGCTCCAGAGACGTCGACTGGCGGGGACTGCTTGATTTGGTGATTGCCATCTGCTCAATTATCAGGGTGATAATTACTTGAAATGACCTTTCAGCCCATCTCTAGGCTTATATAGAAAAGTAAATTTATCCCTCAATCCATTAACGGTTTTTTTAACTTTGTGTCTTATCAGCTTGAAAGAAGGGACTTCAGAACAATTTGACAGGCTCGATGGGGACAGTTGAACACCCAAGGAAGGTGGGAGTACTTGAGAAAATCTACCCCAATATTTCCCAGGTGTGAGGACTTGGATATATGGGGGAGAAGGAGAAAAGAATTCATGAAGGTTTTGTGAAAGGAAGGAGGAAGAGGAAGTCAAGTTCCTCCCTTCTGAAAGTCATTTTTTCATTTCTGTCCGTCTCTACTCAAGATCTCACAACCTCTGTGAACAGTGCTTTCCCTGTGGCCTTCATTTTTTCCTTCCTGTTTGTGGGCATCATCTAAGGCCTGTGTTGAGTGGTTGGGGGGCTTGTCGGCCTCTCCTTGGAGGCCCCCAGTATCCCCAGTGCTTCTCTTACCCCAAGAGGATGCCACAGCCTAGCTGCAAACTCAGTCTGAGTCCTGGGCCTCCGCCCACTTGCTGGACACTTCTTAGGGTCACTTAGGGACCCTCCCACTTTCTCCAAATCAAAATGTCCCAAATAATGTCCAGCAGATTCCCAACCTATTTCCTGACTATACGTTTTCATCATTGGAATCTCTATTCATGGAACTTCAAAACCCCCCTTTTCCTGTCTGTGACTTCCAGATTCTTCTAACTTTTACCTCTAAAACCTTTCTTGAGTTCATCCTTTCCTTAAAAAAAAGCAATTTTTTAAAAAATTGAGGTATATCACATAAACATGAAATGTACTACTATCAAGCACACATCGTGTGTGTGTGTGTGTGTGTGTGTGTGTGTGTGTGTGTAACCAGCATGCCATCAAATAACAGAATATTTCCATGGTTTTGGAAGACGTCCCTCACCACAGGTGTAGAGGTAACCACTAATATGATGTCTATCACGTACGTAGGTGGGCTTGACTTACCTTACATTTCACAAAAACAGCACCACACACTGAGTCTGGCTGATTTGGGGCAACAAAATGCCAATAAATTTCATTTGTGTTATTATATTTAGCCATAATTTCAGCTTTAGCAATTGAAGTGATTTCAGTTTACAGTTGTTATGAATAAAACTTCTAAGCTGCAACTATCATCTCAGATCACATTTTTTGGTGGATAAACACGTTCATCTTTTAAGAATGGAATTGTTGAGCAGGCATATTTTTAGCTTTTTGTAGATTATACTAAATCTTTTTAGATAATCTTTTTGTAGATTTATAATCTTTTTGTAGATTATACTAAATCTACCAAAGTGGTTGTACTTATTCAATCTATTTTTTAAAGATTTATTTATGCATACAAGAGCTGGGGTGTAGGACAGAGGTGTGTAGGGGGGGTAGGAGGATTCACCAGAGACAGAGTGGGGAGCAGAACAGGCAGATCTACTGAAATATACTGCTGAGGGGAGCAGTAGGAGAGGCAGGTGAGGTCTGCTGCACCATGTGGGTCAGCAACCTGGCCGGGGATCGAACTTGTGCTGCAGTGGCTGCCAACAGCTTCATAGTGCTGAGACTTAACTCCTTCCACCACCAGGGAGGCCCCTACTTATTCAGTCTTACCAGCTAAGAAGGCTCTGTTGCTTCACCTGCCTGCCTGTGTGATGGCGTTGCCAGCTTTAAGGAGAAGTCATTCTGATAGATATGTCATTGCATTTCATTATGGTTTTAATTTGCTTTTCCCCGTGGAGCACCTTTTTAATGCTTATTGAGCATGTGGGCATTTTCTTTTGTGAAGTGTTCAAATCTGTTGCTCATCTTTTAATTGCATTGTTTATCTTTTCCTCATATACTTACATAGGATTCCTTTGTTGGAGCGATGTGCTGAGAATTTCTTACCCTTGTCTGTGCATGGTCGTTTCCATCCTTATGGCATTTTCTGATGAATAGAAAATTTCAGTTTTAATGAAATCCAATGTTTGAGTATTTTCTTTTATGATAAGTACTTTTTGTGTTCTTTTTAAGAAATCATTGCATACTTCAATGTCCTGAAAATAGCGTGCTGTGTTTTCTTCTGGAAGCTTTTTCGTTTTACCTTTCACATTTAGATGCATCACCTGCCTTATATATGCTGCAAAGGTCGCTCTTTCCCTACTGAATTGCCGTGGTGCCATTGTTATTAATGAAATGACCTCCTATTTGTGGGTTCCTGCACCCTCTACTCTGCTCCAATGTCTTTGTGCCAACAGCATACTAAATTTACCGCTCTAGCTGTGGTGTATGTCTAGATTCAGATCTTACTTTATCCAGCCTATCTTGTCTTTCATGATTGTGTGACATAATCTTTCTAGTTTAGCAAGACAAATTCCCCACTCCCTTCTTTTCATTTGCCTTTCTTTGTTTTGAGAACCACCCCCCCAAATATGTGAATGTCCACACATAAAACTAACAGATACCAACCAGCGCTGTCTGTGTCTGGAGTGAGGGAAAGGGGCCGAAGCCCACCCACATGACCCCCCCTGCCTCATCACATCGATCATGTGCTCATCTGGGTATTTTCATTTGATCACCTACTATGTGCCAGTCCCTGTGCGAGGTGCCAGGAAAGCACTGGTGAGCAAAATGAAGACGTGTTCCCTGAAAGCTTCCAGTTTAGTGGAGGAGGCAGAGAAAAACATTGCAAACCACAAGCAAATCTTGCAATTGCAGCTAGTGAGCCGGCCTACGGGGAGACAGGATGCAGAAACAGACCATCTCTGCAGTTGTGCAGGGGGCTCCCACGCCAAGGCCTGGAGGATGACGGTGCAGAGGACAGACTGCCCCGAGGAGAGGAAGAGGCCAGCACGAAGGTCTGCGGGAAAGCACGGCTGGCTGTGTCCTAAAAACTAAAGACGGTGGCTGGTGGGGGTGGCGGGGTGACATGCCTCTGAGGAGGTGTGGTCCCGAGCCTCTGGCTCAATACGGCATTGTAAACCTGTGTTACCTCAATAAAAATAAAATAAACAAAAGCAAAAGATGGCAGCAAATATGGCATTTCCTAAGGGATGGGTTCATCTAGGACTGATTTCTTCAGTGGTTGCAAGTTCCCCAAGCATAAGGGTTGTGACCATTTTTTTTTTTTTTGGCATTTCTTAAATAGTTTGCAGTGGCAAGAAGGGCAGAGTGACGAAGAGGAATTACTAGGTGGGTTGTCCCCATCTTGTAAGCGGCTCGAGGTGCGTGACTGGGCGGCTAACAAGCCCACCGTGGGCTTTTCCCATGGGTGAATGGATTTTCTTGTTTAAGTGTTGGAAAGAGAAAGAAGTCAAATTAATAACCCACAAGAGCATGCCCCAGGCCTTACAACTTATATTTAAAGATTTAACATCACCCATTTATAACATCATTAATTTATGAGGGTTTAGTGCTCTTGGTTACCTAAAACCTTTTTGGGAACATGTAGGATGGGAATAAATAAGTAAATAATTACAATGATAATGTCTTCTGAACCTGGGGCTTGTGAAAATGAAGCATCGATTCTTTCAGGCTATTTGCTTCAATGACCGACTGCAAACCGATGTTTTATTGTTAATAAGTTCAATAGTGGAAAACTTTGGAGACTTTTGGAATGGAAACCAGCACTTGGAAGAGAATTTCACATCATGAGTGACATGTCCACGTTGCTGAAGCAACTGATTAATTCACTGCAGCTGCTGTCGCCAGAGTCGGGGGGGGGGGGCACACCTGGTGTGGGCTCCTGAGGCAGACACCCCGCCCCCATGGCTGCTGGGCCATTCTCAGCTGTTGGACCCTTCACATCTTCATGCTTTGGTTTCTTCCTTCATAAAGCTGGGGCTTCAATATTTATCCATCTTATAGGATTGCCATGGCCATTATGTGGCCTAATGAGGCCGGGGGGGGGGGGGGTCAAACCTGCCCCATCGCCTGCACTGCCCAGGCCTAGGAATGATTTTTACTTTTTGAAATGGTTGCCCAACAAAGAAACAAACCCGGAAGGATGCTCTTTTGCGACAAGTGAAAATGATGTGACATTCAAACATTCAGAGTCTGTGTGCATGGTTTTTTTGGACACAGCCACGCTCATTCCTGATGGGGTCTGTGGCCACCCCTGGCTGTGCTTTGGAGTTGGGGAGTTGCATAGAGACTGACAAAGCCTAAAATATTTTAACAAATCCACTGTCCAGTCTTTCGAGTTCCCAACCAGTGTCTTCCTATTTCAAAAACAATCTGGATTTCTACAGACAGAAACTCCTCTTATCATTTCAGACTGCACAAATATTAATGGTCAGATCATACGGAATAATTATCATCTACCAAGTGGAGGATAAGGGTAATTAGTAAACTTAGGAAAAACTATATGTGTTTTCTCTCTCTCAGAATGGGTTGAATGGAAATTATGAATTCTAAGGAGTTTTTATCTACTCATGAAGTTGAATTTAACAGGACTTCTATTTTTTGATGGTTGATTTCTAAAGGTATCAGCTTAATAAAACTACATTCTTCAATATTTCAAAATGAAACTTTTTATTGCTTCAGGACCCAATTCTCTTTCCAGCTGGTCCACATGACTGTTTGGACTGAATTATTTAGCAGCCGAGTGTTCTGTTGAAGTTGGGACTTTACCTTCAGGTTACTTCCCAGGCTTACTAGACTTCAGGTTAGAGGTGCAGACAGTATTAACATTTTTGCAACAAGTTCCTGTTCTTTGATTTTCCTTGACATGTAGGAATGGTATCTGGCCTTCAGAGAACACTGGGAAACTTAACTAGAATCTCGTGGAGCCTGCACGAGGAGAGGTGGGGATCAGTCACTCCTGAGAACTGAGAAGGGCAAAGGCTGTGTGGAGCGCCCCCTGGTGGCAGGTCAAGGAGACAGCGGGCTGCCTTGGGAACTGGCTGCACCATTATCAATGGCAGTGGGAATAAAAGCGGTTTTGTAGGGGTGGGGTGAAGGCGTGATTAAATGTGGATTCAAGGCAGCTAGCTATTTGGAAGGTGACTCCCCAGCTATAAAGACTTCCTGGTGGGCAAAGTGACAGCTGGTTGGTGGATTCCAGGAGGCCTTGGGTAGTTGAAAGCAGTCAGATGGAGGAAGCACTGCTTGGATTAGGGAAATGTGGTCAGATTCCTTGCAGGGGAAAACCTAGGGGAACCTAAAAGGTAACTATCAGAGCATCTGCTGCAGCCAGAGTGCTCCAACCTGGCCACAACTGCATCAGTCCAGTTCCATCTTCCTTTTTCTTCCTTCCTTCTTCCCACACGCCTGACCCCGGGAAAGCAAAAGCACAGCTAGAGGGTATGCATGGGGCTGAGTGAGGAAGGAAACAAAGGACCTTCTCCATTCCACTGGAGGTTCTTAATCATAAAGCCTGCCCCACTTGATGGAAGAAGTTTTAGACTTAAGGAAATTAGACATTTTTATGTTAGAGTGTTGTTTTTTTTTTTTTTTTTTTTTTTTTTTT
>PVIJ01004434.1:0-31301 GCA_004024925.1 Scalopus aquaticus
GCCCGCTGCTCCCCTCAGCAGTGTATTTCTGATCTGCCTGTTCTGCTACCCGCTCTGTCTCTGGTGAACCCTCTCGCCACCCCACACCTCTGGCCTGTTCCCAGCTGTATGTATGAATAAATAAATCTTTAAAAATAAATAAATAAAGATGGAACTCCACTTTTTATTTGGTTTTAAATATGTATAGAATGTTATGATAGGACATTGCAGTAATGGTGACCAGACAAATGAAAGTGGTGGAGAGACAAAAATATACATGTGAAATGAACTCAGTATTTTAATAAACTAAAAAAATGAAGGAAATGGGTCTTCAGGACAAGACAACTACCACAACAATAAAGATATAGGTCAGGGAAAGGCTTGATGCTAAGTTCCAAAGTATTAAAGTTCTTTTTTTTTTTTAAGATTTATTTATTCAGCTGGGGTACAGTCCAGAGGCATGGGGCGGCGAGAGGGTTCACCAGAAACAGAGTGGGGAGCAGAACAGGCAGATCAGAAATACACTGCTGAGGGGAGCAGAGGGCGAAGCAGGAGAGGTCTGCCACACCATGTGGGATTCTCCCCGGCCAGGCATCGAACTCGCATCACCACTGCTGACAGCTCCGCAGCGCGGCGCCTAACCTCTGTGCCACCAGGGAGGCCCAGTATTAAAGTTCTTTGGGTCCTTCTCCCTACATTCAAGATTCTTTTAGAGATTAAGGTGTTGCTGAGCCAGCAAACTAGAATTAAATAGCTGGACCTATGGAAAGAAAAATAGTTATAGAGGCTGGGAACCAGGAAAAACCTAATTGAATGCTGGAAGTATTCAATATGTAATATGTAAACATTTTACGTATGTAAACATTTTACTGCTACCAAAATTTGTCTTAACACATTCACCCCACTTTTATACAACCCATCCTAGCCTCCAGTGGTTATGGATTTCTTTGATTTCCATGGAACATAGAGAAAAGTGAGATGGTCTGGCTTGCTGATATTTAGAATATGTTATCAGACTCACATTGTATATGGTAGCTATGGAAGTAGGCTAGCTAAGGTATGAACTTTAAGGAAAAAACCTCTGTACGACAACACCCTTCACAAGTTAGACTCAGATAAACATCACTCCCCCATCATTAAAAAAAACTCCTATCTCATAATAATCAACAGACACATTATTGGAAGAAATAGGAAACATAGCTCTGTAAAAAAAAAAAAATAGATGTCTTTGGAGGTGCCGTCTATAAGCTGTCTTCTTGTGGGCTCTGGGCACCCCTACTCTTTGGTGCTAGAAAAGTCTCCAGATGGACTGATCCATCCCTTTAAAAACTTATCACCAAAGAAAATACTCAAATCTGTAGATTTTTTCACCCCAAACCAGCTTATTCCACATATAAATCATTAGCAACAGAGCCCTAACTCACATTATCACAGAGCAAGAAAAGCACATTCAGGGGATCAAAACCAGAGCCGATCCATGCTGAATGCAGACATTTTTTCCTTATGCTTGGATGCACAGTGTAACTCACCACAGACCTCTTTTTCACAGAACTCTTTTTTTTAATAAAGATTTTTTAAAAATTTATTTCATGCAGGGCCTCCCTGATGGCACAGCACTATGAAACTATCCAGAGCCACTGCAGCACGAGTTCGATACCCGGCCAGGGAGTTCCCACATGGCCTGGCAGACCTCTCTCTCCTGCCTCTCCCGCTGCTCCCCTCAGCAGTGTGTTTCAGTCAATCTGCCTGTTCTGCTCCCCACTCTGTCTCTGGTGAGTACTCTTACCCCCAGCACCTCTGGCCTACACCCCAGCTTGTATGCATAAATATTCTGTTATTACAAGCTAAAATGTATCAGCTTTTTCTCATAGAAACCAAAACATGAACCTTAATCTCTTTTTCCTGTCCTCTTCACCTTGCTTGTTCCCTATTTGTCCCTAATATCCTCTACTTTCTCTAACTATGCTCCTCTTCTCTTTGCCTGGTCCTGCACCCAAGAATGGCAGGCAGAGAATCCTAAAGGCCCAAGATTCTACAGTGGCTGTTTGCAAGGGGGGAGGAGGCCACAGCAACTGCCACACTGGATACACTTTTGTGAGGAGGAAAAGGGGAAGCATCCCCAATGCCTCTCATGTATAAAAGAGCTAACAGAGCTGGATGGCCAGATGCCTGCATGGCCCAAGGAGTCAGGGGTAGCAGATTATGGACAAAAGAACTGCAACTCAAGGCAGCAAGAGAAAAAGTCTGCTGTTAGTTGTGTCTTCTTGCTCTCTGGTATTTACTTCCAATGGACAGAATCCATTTTGTGAAGCAGCAGGCTCTGAAAAGAGGACCCCTGAGGCTGGAAGTAACATCAAGGATTGTCCCAGAAACAATGCCTATAATGAAAAGAAAAAATGGAGAGCAGAAGAGGGAAACAAGTTCAACCTGGTCCAATCCAGCTCAGCCCAAGGAAGGTAGGAGTCAAGGAGAAGAAACTACAAGAGCCTTGGACCACATCATTCCCTACAAGGTGTACTCAAGAACTTCACCCTACTCTTTAGCAAAGTTACCAAAGGAACTGCTTAATCCCTTCCTGTAGTTCACCAGTCCAAACACCTGTAGTTGTTTAACCAAGATGTCTCTTTCTTTCCTCTCTAAGGATATTAACTGTATATGTATATGTTATCAAATATTATACAGGAAACATCAATTGCTATCAATAATTAATGAACATCTCTAAGAAACTGAGATGATTTCCCTAAGAGCCTGGGAAAAGTAAAACTATCCCATCTGTCTTGGAGGATTTCACCTCCCCAGAGCTCAGCTACTGAGGTGGTATTTTAGCTCTCTTACACTCTCTCCATCCATCTTGTTGGGAATCTGACCTCCTTATTGGCTGTTGCATACCTTTAAACTGCCTGCTTTGTGACATCATTCTCCCACCAAACCTACTACCACCTGGTAGAATCTTGGGGTTTCCATGGAGTTGTCAGTAAATAAATTTGGATCATCGCAAGAGACCAATGACCAGTGACCAGTGACCAGTGACTTTCGTACTGGACACGTGCACTCTTTGGTTTCAGCCACTCAGACATCCTCCAGCATCGCCTCTTCATCCCTTGTGTCTGCAGTTGATGTTTCCTCTTCTCTAACAATGTCAGGTAAGGAAAGAAACTGTTAAATGTCTTGCATATATATTATTGTCCCTAACTTTAGCATTAGAGTCAAAATAGCATGGGATATGGGGGAAAGTATTGAATTGGAAATCTGGAGACCTACTTTTAGTTTTGACTTTTGACTTTTGCTAGCTGAGTGACTTTGAACAAGTCATTGACTCTCTCAAACAAGATCTGTTTTTCCTCCACTGTTACATTAAGATATTAGGTTGATCATTCTCTCTGGTTCCCTTCTTTTCTAATAGTGAGTCTTCAAGACACCTATAAAGATGAAAGTGGAGACTTTGAGTGTTTCAGCAGAAACACAAAGAAAACCTAGATGATGTAGAAAACTGTCAACATAGACCAAAATGTTTCATCTGTAATGGTCTCCTACCAACATTTCAGCTTTATTCTTTACAATTTAGTGTGCTATCCAAAAAGTAACATTTACCTGTGTTGGAGGTTTTCTATCTAAAAAGTAACACAAAATAGCAGGAGAGGGTGGAGAGTGTTGGGTCATTAGGAAGCAAGTATTCAAAAGTAAGGCAGTTTAGGGTTGTTTTTCATTAAGCACAGATCCACAAGAACCAGGAAGGAAGAAAAACATATAATAATGAGGAAGGAGAAAAACCTAAGAATGAAGAGGGAGAGCATGGAGGACTTAACAAGAAAAAAACAGGTGGTATGGGATAGAATGTTGAAGAGAAGGATTTTAAATTAAAACAGTAGAACTCAGGGTAAAATCTGCTCACAGCAGTTAACTTTAGCAAATGTTTAAATGAGTAGAAAGGAAACTGAGGCTAGAATAGGGTATCAATAGGAAAAGCACGTAACCATTAAAGTCATTGTTGGTTGGTTGTTTTTTTCAGTTGCCTCTCAGAGCACAGATGTCACTTAACAGTTTTGAATATAAACATTTTAGAAATATGTTTTAGAAACAGTGTTTGCTATAAACAAGAAGCTAATAAAAGTGGTCATCTAGGGGGTTGGAACAAACAATTTTCAGTGCTTTATTTCAGTCTGATTTTTAAGTATGTAGGTGTCTTACCTGTTCAAAATAAAATTAAGTTTAAAAAGTGATATCTCTTAACTGAATCTGAAGGACTAATTCCTTTGTGTGATAAGTAGATTCCAAGTAAAGGCTATTTGTCATCTTTACATTTATTTTCTTCCTAACCCAAAGAGCACATTGATAACAGTCAGATCTGTTTTGAGATCTCAACTGCCAAAGTAAAAGAAAACTCAAGACCCACATCTCTTAATTCCACATGTATATAAAACAATTTTGTGAGGTCATCTCGGTTTTCCTACATAAAAAAATCTTTCTCTAATTGGATTATAGCAATGGTTTCTTTAGTCTTTGGGATGACATTTTCCTGGATGCTGAGGATGACTATAATCTAGATTTTGAAGATAAACATAAAAACCTTCATGATACTTAAGTGTTCTTTTCTGCCTGTTATGTGTTATACTCATTGAAATATATTTTTCCAATAGGCATAATATCTGTTATTTTCTGAGTAATATTCAAAAAAATATGAATGAACACAATAATGGAACTCCTTTATACTTATTACTTTGCTCTCTGTTCTCTGTGCCAGTTTTTTTTTTGAAATATTTATTTACAGATATTTTGGCTACCTATAAGCTCACATTTATTACATTTTGCTGCTTATTATGTAGTTTTTATTGACATATCTCTTCTATCTATGTGTACTGGCTAGGAATTCATTCCAAATTACCTTTTATTGTGAATAACCAAAATAGTTAACAGTAGTCACTGAAATAGAGTAGGTAATATTTACTTTCATAATATTGCATGTATGATACAGAACTTCATTTGTTAGTGAACTTATGTTTTTTTTGTTTGTTTGTTTTGTTTTGTTTTGTTTTTTCATACATACAAGCTGGGGTACAGGCCAGAGGCATGGGGCGGCGAGAGGGTTCACCAGAGAGAGAGTGGGGAGCAGAACAGGCAGATCAGAAGTACACTGCTGAGGGGAGCAGCAGGTGAGGCAGGAGAGGTCTGCCGCACCATGTGGGATTCTCCCCGGCCCGGGCGTTGAACTCGCGTCGCTGCTGCTGACAGCTCCACAGCGCAGCGCTCAACCACTGCGCCACCGGGGAGGCCAAGAACTTATGTTTTGATGTTTGTTACATGCTCCAATTTTCATTAACATCTACATATTTCTTTTCAGTTCTGTGATATGTATTTTCCATGATTTTTCTCTGTATTTTCAGAACATATTTCTTCCTCCATGTAAATCATATGTGATATATCAGGGCCTCCCCGGTGGCAAAGCGGTTAAGCGCTGCGCTGTGGAGCTGTTGGCAGCGGTGACGCAAGTTCAACACCCGGCCGGGGAGAATCCCACATGGCACGGCAGACCTCTCCTGCCTCGCCCGCTGCTCCCCTCAGCAGTGTATTTCTGATCTGCCTGTTCTGCTACCCGCTCTGTCTCTGGTGAACCCTCTCGCCGCCCCACGCCTCTGGCCTGTACCCCAACTTGTATGTATAAATTAAAAAAAAATCATATTTGATATATCAACTTTATTCACTTATGCATCATTACTGCTGTTATTGTTGTTATACTCACTTTATAGATGAATAACCTGAAGCTCAGCTTTTTCAAATAGCACTTCTTGAAAAACTAACTCTCAGGTAGTCATTTTGAGGTAGGATCAGTCAGATACCAGGCTGGATTGAGTTTTATGAACTCTAGTTAATGGCATATGAATTGCACAAGCAAAATCACTGTGGTAATAGCTATACTGCTTTCTAATTAACCCCTCCCCCCAAATACCTATATAAAAAGCTCTATTTCTCCCAGTTTCTGGCAGTGTGAGGCCTAGAGCAGAGACCTGGCAAGTAAGTGGGGATACCTAGGTTCTGTCACCCAGTAATGAGAGTGATGTTATGGGAGACCTTGAACATATCTACCTGACCTCTCTCAGCTGCCATTTCCTCACTTGTAAAATTGAATATTAGAACTAGAGTGTTTAAAGGGACTTCCCAGTTCTAAAATGCTTTGATTTTAGGAAATAACATATGCACCAGTAGTGTGCAGACTCCAGGGAATGATAGGGCAGGAGAAGGTTACTTCTAACTGAGAGAACAATGTATAACCCAGAACACTTGAGGCTTCTGCATGTCTGTGCCCAAGTTGGGAGCACAGTTGGTTAGTACAGAAGAGTACCAAATTTTTCCTGTCTTTACAATCACCGTAAGTTGACTTTGGTATCTCAGTGAGTATTAGCAGTTAGAGACTTTTTAAGGGCAATGACCTTAAGTTAATACTGTTCCTCAAACAAAGTGGGAATTTATCAGTGTCACTGATTTTTCATCACTCTCTTACTCCCTACAGAAAATTTCCAAAATCTACCTTTACTTGGAACAACAAATTCTCTGCAGCTCT
Source organism: Scalopus aquaticus (assembly GCA_004024925.1). Classification (NCBI taxonomy): domain Eukaryota; kingdom Metazoa; phylum Chordata; class Mammalia; order Eulipotyphla; family Talpidae; genus Scalopus; species Scalopus aquaticus. Next base: position 6,536 of record PVIJ01004434.1, read on the forward strand.
CTCTTCCTGTGGTGAGCAATGCAGCTTCCCTAACAGGAAGTGTCTGCAACTTCTCCAGAATCTCTGCTCCAGCTGTCAGCTCGGCGTGGCTCCTACCATCAGCCTCATGTGCCTCTTTTCAGCCACTCATGGGCAGTGCCTACCTTTACCAACATTCTAGCACAACTATGTTGTCTGGAGTTTCTGGTCAGAGCCAGATCTCCACCTCAACTGCTTCATATCCAAGCGTTTTTGAGTGGGATATCACAGGCAGCACTGAAAAGTGCTCATCTTCACTTGGGGACTTCACTCTGACTGTCATTGACCAGGACACCTCTGTTTCTTCCATGTCAATGGCAGTCCCGTATGCTAAAAGTTCAGATGCCAGTAACATAGTACCTCTGTATCCATCACTTTCTGCCAGCCTTGTTCAGGGGACACCATCTCAGATTCCAAATCAGGGACATAGCCTGTCACTCCCCTATCAGGAGGGAAGCCAGGTATATTACTATAATCAAGGCACACTGGGGCCTCTACTATCTGGAGAACTTGGCCCCTGCCTCCAATCTTATGGCTCAGTGTTGTACCCAGGAAGTAGAGGTTCTGCCCCTCAACCAGAAATGGTTATGGTCCTAAAGGAAGTTCAACCCACAAATATTCTACCACCAGCCTCCACCTCTGGAATCTACTACTCTGTGTCTGCTCAACCCATCACAGAAACGAGTTTTCAAGGTGAGTACAAATAACAAAATAGGACCAAATCTGCACCTGGAAAGTGATGAGTCCACAGATAGGTAGAATTTAAGTCTTGAGACTTTAATAGCCATTACCTCACTCAGTGTTCTCCATTTTCAGATAGAGAACACCTAAAACAGATGGGAAGGTGGGACACTGTGATGGCCATCTAGGCTACAACTGAGAACACCAAACACATATCAAGGGAGGCCACACTTTTCACTGCCTGGTTGACCAGTCCCTCGGTACCTCCACACTGTAATGAACTCCCTTCCCTGATCTATCACTTCAGAACTCTTATTGTATTCCTAGATCCTGTCCAAAGCAGTCAGGCTCAGAATCTATCCCGGCTTACATATTTCATCAGGAGGAGCTCCACTTCCTCTCCTATGTGTTCTTATTCTCTCAAGAAAGTGGAGCGAATCGAGAGGACTCTATGAGAATACTAGGCTTTAGAAAACATTTCACATTTTGAAAATAATTTTACATTTTATTTGGTTTATAATAACTCTATAAAATACAAAAAAAAAAGAAGAAAATAACATCAAGGTCATCAATAAGAGAGAAATAGAATAGTTGCCTTCTTGCTCCTAATATAGAGCTTTTGTTTCCATGATCCTTAAGAAAACTGGTGGAAATACCTTGCCCATTGTTGGAAGGTACATACTTGTTGCACTGGTGTCGGGGGGAGTGTCTCACCTACCAGGAACTGACTTCTTCCTTGACTCCTTTGTAGTGATGGAGACTTCCTTGGGGATGGAGACTTCACTGGGATTACAACCTTCAAGTCAGACATTTTGTCTGTCACAAACTCCAGAATTCTCCAAGTCCTGTGGTAGCAGGATCCAGATCCTTGAGAGTAACCCACCATCTAATTTGGGGGACATTTCAGGGATAGCTCCAGTTCAAAGTTCTGGTAATCTCTTGGCACTGCCTCCAGCCCCAAGTCAGGAACAAACAGAGAGTGAGAATTTGGATGAGATTAAAACCAAGCTTTCAAAGCCTCTGGATGCCTATCAGATCACAATAGAAAACCAAGATCCACCACTACTCCCTTTAGAAATCCCCGATATTCACCAGCTCTTGGCCTGCATTGATCCACTCGGCCCAGAGAAGCAGCCTGCTAAAAACACTGATCTGGGAAAGAATAGCCTGAGTTTTGAGGACCAAGAGATACTTGAAAGTGAGATGGAATCTAACAATAGTTTTGCAGACATTGCTACACTGGTGGAAGATATTCACCTTCCCCAGCTCTACACGTCCTTGAAAGATCTTGACCAATCCAAAGATTCCAGTGTGATCCAGGTCGAAGATATCGGAGTCATCAATTTGAATCAGCTACAAGAAAAGTCAAGTCTCATAAAAGGTCCCTCTGATAATGCCAAGAAGAACAAGCACAAGGCTTCACAGCCTATCAATGGTGCTCCCAAGGCCAAAATCCAGGCAAAGAACCCAGACTACCTGTTAGGGGGAGAAGTGGTTATTTGCAGTGCTACAGTCAGTAACAGGGCTCCTGCGAACACGGCCAAGCACTCTAACAGCAAACCTCAGAAACCTGCATCCAGCAGGATCAGCAAAGCCAGGAGCCATGGGCAGGAAAAGACCAAAAGGACCAGAGAAAACAACTCCAAGAAAGCTGAAGAAAATAAGCAGGCAGGGAACAAAGTCAAGGCAGAAGAAGAGAAGCCAGCCATTCCCAAGATGAAGCGTAAGAAAAATCAACCTGAGCTTAGCCAAGAGGCCTTTAAAAAGCCTCGAAGCTGCTTAGGCATGCACATGCTGGAGTCTGTACAGGTTTTTCATGCACTAGGGAAGAAGAGTGATAAGAAAACTTGCCTTTCTTCCTCTCGGGCCCTGGGAAACTCAAGAAACACCAAAGACCCCCAGCCAGCCCCAGTGATCAAACCATGGCTAGACACCCCACGAGAAGGAAAAGGTCCTGAGAAAACTCATGTCAAAGCCCAAAAACCAGATAGCAGTGCTGAAAAAGAGTGTCCATCTCCATCCCAATATGAGCTACCACCTCCTGGCAAGGTCAAGTTGGTACCTTTGCCTTTTCCGACCTTTGACAAGCCTCAAGCTCGACCTATATCGCGGAGGCCACAGTCTCTGGCCTCACATCGGCCTGCTGTGGCTTACCCTGCCCGACCTGGTTCCACTAATTCAGTTCAGTCTATTGCAGCCAATGCATCCCGGCCGGCACCTACATCTATGACAGGTCCTGCCAGACCAGCTCGGCCGATTTCGACCAACCCAATTCAACCAGGTTTGACAAACCCTACCCGGCCAAGTGTCCCTCAGTCTGCTGCTTCTAGGCCTGCACCCTACAAAACATCATCTTGTATTTCTCTCCAGAGGGAGCCTGTTCCCACTGCTGTCACCAAGGTTCAGTCTCCGCCTAAGTCTCAAACCCAATTTCTACTCCAAGACTTCTGCTTCCAACCTATTCCATGGAGAAAACCCAATGTTCCTGAGCCGGTGATGTCAAAGCCCATCACAAAAGAGCAGAGACCAGAGCGGGAGGCCATGAAGAGGCAGGCTCAGCAGGAACGTGAGAATGCTGCCAAATACACCTCTTTGGGGAAATTGCAGTTTTTCATTGAGAGGGAAAAAGATATGGAAATTGCTCGATATTATGGCTATGCAATTTAAGAGTTGCTAGGATTGCTGGTGCAACTTAGGGTACCAGCTTGGTTTTCCATATATAAATAGATATAGATTTCTTTATTTATTTGGATATATTTTTAAAACTTAACAAAATTGAATAAATACATGCCATAGAATTAATAGGTGAGTAATAAAGAGACCTCCTGAGTTTTGAGATGCTGTTAACTGTGGTTTTTCTTTAGTGGGTATAGGGACCAAAAGCTTCATATCATAGAAAAAGCTGAAAGTTGGATGGGAGGAAGAGGGAAATGAGGTGAACTCTCAGGCAAGGGGAAAGAACCTGGGGCAGGGCTGGGAGGGCCAAAGGAGGAGAGGTTTTATGGGATTAGAGAATAGGAGGCAGAAGTGGGGGAAATGACAGGGTCTGAGGTTAAAGGGCAAAAGAAAATTTGAATAACGTCGAAGATGGCAGATGAAACTAGGTTTTACAAGAGAAATGTAAAAAGCCTATCATAGAGGTTGGTCTTATGTCTCATGACTACCTGATAGGTATTTTAAAAAACAGGAGATACAGAACACAGCTCCCAAAAGTCTGGCTTGCCCTATCCATGAAGCAACATAGCTGGGGAAGGTGAATAGAGGCCACAGAGGAATCTATCAGATGCTGGCGAGGGCTCGGAATTACCCAGGGGTAGCATTTACCCAGCGAGTAGCCAAAGGGACTGCTTGCTACAGCACGATGTCCGACCGGACGGGGCCTGGGATACAAATTCCGATTTACTCCGTATCTATACACCAGGTCTACGAGGCATGCTACTTAATGAACCTTCTCAACACACAAGGCCAGGGTCACCGTGCCACTTTACTAATAAGTTTCAGCAGTGGGCTGTCATCACACTGCTTTTGGAGGGGCAAGCCTCAATGTGAGGAGGCCTATATGCCTCCAAAAGCCTCAGAATTTGCAAGTTCTCACAGGTGGCCAACCTGGCTTTCAGAGCACAACATCCGGAGTTTACTGATGAAGGTGATCAAACTTCAGCAGGAGCCTATATTAACTTGAGGGGCCCTCCAGGGCATCTTCCATAGACCCAGGCGAGCGACACCTGCTCTAAAAGTCGCCATCAACTGCTGTGCAGGAGAAAAACCCGCTCAACTTGTCCTTGGGGGAGGGGGAGCAGGCAGAGCATGCGCACGTCACCTCTCCCACGACGGTTGATGAGAGAGACGCTCCTTCCTCCTTGGAAGGTCCTCGTGGTGCAGCTTGAGAAACTAGGGGTGAGAGTGGGGGGTATAGGGCGGGTGGGGGAGTGAGTGGAGAGAGCAGGGGGGGAGGGGCATGAAAGAAAGAAACTGGGGGGAGGGGGAGCGATGCGGGTGGCAGATGAGAAAAATTAATGTACGTTTAAAAAAATTATTTTTCAGTTCACCTTTTGAAACTAAATTCAGTGGCATTTAGTATGTACACAGGCCATCACCACTCTCGCCTTTTGTTCTGTTGGCCTCTTTTCTGACTTGCTTTCACTGAGGGGATGTTATTCTGCTCCCTATGCGCTTGTTTCTCATGATACCTTTGTATGGAATTTGACAGGCCCTCAATCCTTTTCTGTTGCTCGTTTTTAAGTGAAATAGGTTTTTCTGTACCCTTGAAATAGACGTGTGATTGAGGCTGACTTTTCAAACTTTACAACTTCTATGTTTTGATTTTGGTTTTTTATTGTAGTGCTCAAAAACACACTGGCCTCCTCTCTGAGGTTTCCTGACTGTGTTCTCCTCCTGGACTTTTTTCAGCACAGTTCTCTCTGTGTCTCTTGTTTCTCCCAGAAATTTCTCCTCCGTGTGGACCACATCCTGAAAGGAGCTTGGCTGCTCAGTCTCAAAGATGTGGAGGAACTATACGGTCCCTTTCTTCTTCACCCTGTATCCTGGGCCCTTGTACCCTCACACTGGGGTTAAGCAAACTCCTGCTAGTCCCAGAGGTGCTGATTGGCCCACAGAGCTTTCTAGTAAAGACCTGCTGGCATTTTGGTGTTCTCCTGCCCTCATGTTTATCAGATGCTTCCTCCCTTCTGCCGCGGTTTTCCATGCAGATGCTGGGACTGTGCAAGCCTGTTCATGGTAACCTACCACCCGCCCCACCCTCTTGCTGTGGGGGTTCATAGGGAAAACTGTGTCCACTGTTTTTGTGCTAAATGTTATCCATGGCATTTGGTTTGGGTTGATCTATTTCTATGAAAGGATTTGGGGAGATCCAAAGACTTTGCTGCTACCGTCATCTTTCTGAAATTCTGCTCTATTTGACATAATTATTTTAAAATTGGGGGCCCTGTATGTAATTTTTCAGTCCTTGGAAGGAGAGCCCCATTTGCTCCACCCTCATTAAGTCGGATGAGGCTTTCTGAGTCTCCTCTGACATGGTACCTTGTGTATATCTACTCAGTCATGTTTTGAATAAGAAGTCAAACACTGCAACTTAAAGGATTCATGGGTGGAGGGTCATGTAGCTGCCATGAAAGCTGGAATCAGACCGTGGACAAATGGAGAGTTGAAGCCGGTTCTGGCTAGGAAAGTGGCCTTTTTTCCTTTCCATTCCTCTCTTCATATGTACAAAATAACTCTATAGTCTGCTCTCCCCCTCCCTGCCTAGTAAAAACTTGGTCGAAACTTGTTTTTCATCTCAGTTTAAGGTAAGGCCATTTTCCTAGTAACTCAGGCCAGAAACCTTTGTAGTCATTTGGCTTCTTTCCCAACTGTACAGCTAGAATATCAGCAAATTCATCTGTCTTGCCCTCAAATTCTATCTAGAACTTAATGGTTGCACTTACCTCCATTTCCACTCTGACCCAGGCCCCCATCCTGCCTGGATTACTGCAATAGCCTCCTAATTCAGAGGTTCCCAGTCTTTCTAGAGTCACAGAGCCCTTGGTGTCTCCTCCTAGAAATTCTTAACAGTCCCATTTATTAAGTAGTTAGGCACCAATAACTTTAATAAGTATTTATGCCTGGAGTAGGCTAAATAATGGCTACCCAAAGAGTTCCTAATCCCTGACCCTTGTAAATGTTACCTTATTTTTAAAAAGTCTCTTTTTTTTTCTTTTCACATCAGAAGGGTAATGTACCGGAATCGTTAACAAGGTTTAAGGGAGGCACATCTCACACAATGTCGTGAACACCCAGTCATCATGCTTATGAACCAGAAAAGGATCCAGAAAAAGGCTCTTCATAAGTGTGATTGAGTTAACAGTCCAGCACTGAAGGGATTATCCTGGATTACCATGGTGAGTCCTAAATGCAATCACATGTGTCCCAGTGAAATAGAGGCAGGAGATTTGATACAGAAGAGGAGTAGACAATGTGACCATGACAGCAAAGACTCAAGTGTTGCCGCCACCAATGAAGCAACACTGGCAGCCACCAGAAGCTAGAAGAGGCAGGGACCAAATAGTCCCCAAGAGCCTCCGGAGGGCCTGCTGACACCTTAATTTTGTTCCAATGATACTGATTTCAGACTTCTGGCCTCCAAAACTCTGAAAAAATTAATTTCTGCTTTTTATTTATTATTTTAGTTTTTCTGATCAGCATGTTTATGTCATTGAAGTACCATTGGTTTGCATCCTTGTTAATATTTTGGAAATATAGGATTTATTTCTGCCTTTTTAAAGAGAACAGGTTGTGGTGATTTGTTACATCAGCCATAAGGAAAATGCTCCAAGATAATATATTGTACAATAATTCAGTGCTCCAACGACTAAGCAGATGTTGGAAAAACAATACACATGTTTTGCTTTTTTTTAAAAAAGATTTATTTACTTATGCATACAAGCTGGGGTGTCGGCCAAAGGTATGGGGTGGTGAGAGGATTCACCAGAGACAGAGTGGGGAGCAGAACAGGCAGATCTACTGAAGTGCACTGATGAGGAGAGCAGCGGGCAAGACAGGAGAGGTCTGCTGCACCATGTGGGAATCTCCTTGGCCAGGGATCGAACTTGTGCTGCAGTGGCTCTGGATAGCTTCATAGGTTGAGACTTACCCCGTTGCGCCATCAGGGAGGCCCAATACATGTGTTTTTAAATAGATTTTTTTTACTTCACTCTTAAATAGCCACACTTACTTGCTGATGGAATGTGTCTGACTAGTGGGCAGTAGCACAAACCTTAGAATTAAAATTGGACACTGTTCCACAGTTTTCTGGTTCACAATGATTTTCTAGTAGTACTTGCTTTTTATTACAGCTACTGCCAAAACCTCTACTTCACAGAGATATGATAGCATTGAGAGGAATTTAGTATGACTTAATGTTGAAACTGTGAGCCTACGAACTAAAATCACAGTATCCCGTATTTGTCAAGTATTGCTTTGAGCCCTTCAAAAATTTAAATATTCTACTATACCTGGGTGAATTTGCCGTGATGGCCTGGGAGCACTCCAATAAATCTTGTGCACCACGGTCCTAACTGGGCTCCCTCCCTTGCTCCTCTAAAATTTTCGGGTACAGCCACCATAATGATCCTTTCAAAACGAGTCAGATTCTGTCCCTCTTCTGTTCAGACTCTCCATAGCTTCCCATTTTTCTCACAAAGTCAACATCCTTACAATGTCCTATAAGTCCTCACCTATATCAAGAGTTAGCAAACATTTTCTATAAAGAATCAGGTAGTAGGGCCTCTCTGGTGATGCAAGGGGTTAAGTCTCAGCCTGTGAAGCTAACCCCAGCCACTGCGGCACAAGCACAAGTTTGATCCTCAGCCAGGGTGATTATCACATGGTGCAGCAGACCTCTCCTGTCTCACCCGCTGCTCTCCTCAGCAGTGTATTTCAGTAGATGTGACTGTTCTGCTCCCTACTCTGTCTCTGGTGAATCCCCTTACCTCTTCCCTTCCTCCCCACACACACCTCTGGCTTACACCACAGCTCTTGTCTGAATAAATAAATAAATCTTAAACAAAAAAAAAAAGAACCAGGCAGTAAAAAAATTAGTCTTTGTGGGTTAGATTGTTTCTGTCTCAACTATTCAACTCTGCACTGAAGTCAGAAAGCAGCCAATGAAAATATGTAAACAAATGGGTGTGGCTATGTGCCAGTAAAACCTCTTTATAAAGACAGGCAGCACTCTCATTTGCTGCCCCCTGCCCTAAATGATCTGCTGCTGTGCTCTCTCCCTCCCTCCACTCCAGTCACTTGGAGTCCTTGTTGTTCCTTAAATACATCAGCAAGCTCCTGGCTCAGGGTCTCCCACACTGGTGATGACGGTGTGCGCTGTTAATTTAGCCCCTGAACCACCACAGATTCTTGTCCCACAAAGCCATATAAAGGAATTTGCAGACATTTTAGATAAGTAAGCAGAGAGAAACAAACTTTAAGAATATAAAGTTTATTTACAGGAAGAAAGTAAGGACTCCCAGATGCACTGTACTTGGGAGGGCGAGGAAGCCGCAGTGGGCCTGTGTCTAGGGGTATTTAAACTTTTTTTCCCCACTCTATTCTAAAATCTCATCATCCTATTTTGTGACTGGCTCTTTCTCCTAGTGGCTGTACTCCTCTGGGCAGATGTGCCCATTTTCCCAGTTCTTAGAGTTTCTCTTTTTACCTCCCCTGTCCAAGATCTTCTAAAATTTACTATCCCAATTAGCCTCAAATTTTAGATATAAAATTTACTGCCCTCAGTAGCCCTCTTGAATTTCACTGCCCTTATCTCAGAAGCCTCTTTTAACTCTCCTGAAGTCCTTGCCTGCACAGTCCCTGAAGCTGCCTAATTAACCCTAACTTGCCCTGGGACTCATTCCCCCCTTTTTGGATGGAGCCCATAACTGCTGTTAGGACAAAAGGCGTGGGGTCTGATCAGTAACTGCTTCTGCTGAAAATGGGCGCCATGGGGATGCTCTTCTTACCTATTTCAAGTTTTCATTCAAATCTTTTAATGAGGGTTTATCTATTGAAAATTATAATCACTTCCTTGTACTTCTTTCCTTCAGTCTGATTCCCTTTACTGAGATCCATGTCTCCCATAGTTCTTAGAGTCTTCTGCTATACTAAGTAATTGGCTTATTTATCACAGTAATTGTTTATAATTCATAACTCCCTCACCCATCACTAGAATGTAAGATCCTTGAGGGTAGGGACTTTTTTTTTGTCTGCTTTGTTCGCTGGTAGATGCTCAATGCCTTGAACAGTGTTTGGCACATAGTAGGTACTCAAAAATCTTAGTTTAATGGCTAACTGAATGCTTTTCAGAGCATAAAAATAATGGTATGCAATTCATTCTCTCATTCAAAATTATAGTACCCAGGTGATACCGTAATTTCAGGTTTTCGAGTCTGGTCTCCAGCCAGGAAGGGATCCCAGGCTGCAGGGGCAGGGCTGAGCCCCAGTCACTAGACCACCACGGGTTGGTGTTTCATGAAGCCTCAGCAAGAACTTCGCTGATGCTCAGGTAAGCAAGAGAAAAGAGGAAAATTTGTTTAGAGAAATGGATATAAGGAATGGTGTATTAAGAATAAAAGGAACAGAAATAAAGTGAGACTTTCCGACCTGTGGGACCAGGCCAGGAAGGGGCAAGGAAGCTGAGGGGAGTCTGCCTCAGGGAATATATACCTTCTTCCCTAATTATTCTAAAGCTCCTTCAGTCTCTTTGTGATTGGTCTTGATGTCTTTTATTTTGGAATTTATGGGTTTGTGTGAGTCAGGTTCTAGTCTTGTGATTCCTTCTTTTTTTAAGTTCTGTCTCCTCCATCAGTCTCACTCTGTCTTAATGTCTCTGTGCCCAGAATTATATCTTGCATCTCAGCCCTTATCATAGAGTCCTTTTTCTTTAGTATCCTTGCCTGGAAAAGTCCTGTTTCCCCATAGTGTGTGTGTGTGTATGTTTGGTTAATCCCTTTTGGAATTTGTTGCCCTTATTTTCTGGAGCCTTCCTTATTCCTCTGAGGCTTTTCCTCTTCTGTTCTGACCCTAGAAGCTATCCACTTGACCTATGTCTCACAGTCATGCCAATATGACTAAAGCATCTAATCTCATTTAACTCTTGTTGAATATGATGCTCTTACTTAAAACAAAAATCTTTGAATTATTAGGAAATAAATTTTATGACTCACAGCTGACAGATAACCAACAAAGAAAACATGTCTAAAATAAAATGCACCCCGTATGTACAAATTTAACCCCCAGTTTTAACAATTCACATACATTAAAGACCTTTGCAAACACGCATAAAGGGTTAATTTTCCCTACTAGTGATTTTTCTTGGTGATAGGAGATACCAGTTTTCAAACAAACTATAGATGTGATGTCGTTTTTGGGGTTGATGGGTTTGAGAGTGGGGTTCTTGAGTCCACTCTGGGAAAGGTTTTGATAGCGGGCAAAATGGGGCTTTAAAGTTGCCAAAGGCAGGCAGTGCCCCAATTGCTTACCAGTCATTATCGTGGTTCTGCACCCACGCACACGCGCGCACAATTGCAGGACTACTCATGTTTAGGGAACAACAACATTGGGATTTATTTAACAAACAGGGAAAAAGCAAAGAATTACTGAAGTCAACATATGGCCGTTTACCTTACTTAAAGCAATGTCCAGCCCTTCAAGTCCCAGAAAAGTAACAAAGGTGGCATCTTCCCGCCACTGCTGATGTGGAGCTCCTCTTCCAAACAATAGGCCAAGTTTCCAAAATGGCATCGTCCTTCTTGACAGACATGCAACAATCCGACTGTAGGCCAGGTTCCAACTCACGAGGACGACACAGGACACAACTGGAAATGCTCCTGAAACTGCCGTGGTGCCCCAGCACAGCACCAGGTCAACAACACTGCAAACAGCAACTACAGTGGTCAGACGGCCCAACAGACTGCACTCATACATTTTAGGAAGGCGCCTGCTTTGGGCTTCTGCCTTCTTCCTTCGGCTGCAGTAAAGACAAAACTGGGAGCAGTTTCCATCGCTTGGCTACTTGCAAATCTTCCAAAGTCACTGGCCCCAAAATCACTGAAGATTCAGAAATGTTTCTTCTTTTTTTCTACATCACAGTGACTGCCTCTTTTATTCCTACATCGTGGCTACTGAATTTCCCCTCTCCTTCAGTCCATTTTATATCTCATCAGACTCTCCACCCCCACAAACTGCAAACTTAGCATTTTCCCTGGGGCCATTCATTCTCATCAGCAAACCCCTCAGACTTTGTACTCAGCCCAGTTACAGTTTCACCAGAGCTACCCTTCAATGGCATGCAGCGAATTTCTCCACGAGACAGAGACATTATATTTAAAGGACAGGTTTATTAGGGCAAGGGACAGGGAAGTAAAGGACGCTTGCGTAGGCACAAGTGGGCAGGAAGAGCTGCCCCAAAAGGGACAGGTTTGCTAAGAGAGAGGCCTGCATAGTTGCAGGCAGGTGGGAAGCCCCGAGGAGAGCTGCCTCTGCTGAGGGATGTCAGTGAGGACCCAGTATAGTACAGGTCACGGGCAGGCAGGAAGGCCGCTGCCCTGCAGAGGGACAATGTTGGTGGAAAGGGACACCTGCATAGGCACAGATGGGCAGGACAGCTGCTGCCCCAAGCCACTGCAGGACTGCATTGATACAGTCCTCTTTCAGTTGGGAGGGGCTCATCCCCATGGATGCGTTGTTTGTTGCTCACCCTGAACAACCAACCAGAACCGGAAAGGGAACTGGAGATTCCACAATGGGCTCAATCTCCACATCTTCACCTTATGCTCAGGCTTAGGCACTGGTTCCTAAGGATTTTTGGTTGTCACTGAGTTAATAGTCATGCTGATTTCTCCCACCCCACCTCCTTGTGTGAGTCAGGTTCTAGTCTTGTGATTCCTTCTTATTTTTTAGTTCTATCTCCTCCATCAGATGGAGCCCTAAACCTCAGATTCATCTTAATGTCACCTTTTCAAGGAATAACTTCTTCATCATGTAACTCCAACTCTAACAGAAAAGGGACTCAATTTGTATGTACTCATAATATACAAGTGTAAAGGATTACATTGCACTAGCTGCATTGTTCTTTTTTGACAATTTATCCCACGTCTTTTTCTTCTTTTTCTTTTCAAGTATGTACTTTTCAAATTCTATTTGCCATTCCGTATTCACAATAGGTTCACAGGTAAGATTTTAGTAATGTGACTAATTTATCTTTAGTATACAGTGCATTTTTGCCTTCAGAGTACTCCCAACCCCAAGCAAGTTTTAAGACAGGCTGTTACAGTGTCTCATTGTGAGTTCACCTAGCATCTACCTGAGGAAATGCACTCATCTTTGAAAGACTTTTTTCCCCTTCCGATGGCTCTAAATCCTCATCCATCATGTCTTACACAAGAGAAATTGAGTTTTCCTTACTATATAGATCCATCCACCTGACATAGAGCCATGAGCATGATAGTGTTACAAGGCAACCCTGATATACAATGGGGTGCCTGGCTGTGGGTTCTCACCCGTGCGCTTAAAAAGGACTTATAATAAGAACAATTGCAGGCACTCACAAAAAGGTTAATAAAAGGGTTTATTTACAAAAGGAAGGGAAATTAAAAAATGAATAACTCGGGGACAAAAGAGAAAGTGAGGGAGAGAGATAAATCTCCAAATACGTCTTATCAGATCCAAAGAGCTGGAAACCCCAATGGCACTCTGTAGCCTGGTGAGAAGCAAGAGACCCCCAAGGTCAAAAGCCCTCGTTATATAGCCAATATGTCTGCTTAACTCCACCCCTCAGTTTCCGGTAATCCTCTCTTCTGGATGATGGAATTCTGGGATTCGTAGCCCTAGGGGTCTTGGATCTCTCTGGCTTGGGTGGGGGTCCATAAACCTTCCTGTGGAGTTTGTTGCAGACGTCCTTTTTTCCCCCCAACAATAGGAACTCAGTAAGTGCTCAAATAATGCAAGCATCTAGGCTAGGAGGCTTTCTGCTGCTGTTTCCAAATGCCTTCTAAAGAAAACTTGACCTAAAAGCATAATGGCCACTGTGTGTGTGTGTGTGTGTTTTAGTATTGTCTTAGTTCTAACTGTAATTGGATACCAATCCCTGTAACTCATTTAGGGGAGAGTGAGACAACCTCTACTGCAGCAACATCTAACATCTATTGAGTGTTGTCTGAAGCCCCAAGTTGTTCTAGGTAATGTTTTTGGAATTGATGGGCTTTTAGCAGCACGTAGTTAGTTTCTCCATGACAGAGATGTTAGTTATATTTAAAAGAACAGGTTTATTTGGAAAAGGGACAAAAGAATAAAGGACACTGACATAGACACAAGCAGGCAGAAAGAGCGGCCCCAAAAGGGACAGGTTTGCTGAGAGAGAAGTCTGCATCATTGCAGGCAGGACAGCAGCCTTGAGAAGAGCTGCCTCTGCTGAGGGAGGTCAGTGAAGAGAAGCCTCAGCATTGTACCGGTCAAGGACAACCAGGAAGGCCACTGCCCTGCAGAGGGACAGAGTTGGCAAAAAGGAGCACCTGCTACTTAGTCACAGATGGGCAGAAGGACAGCTGCCCCGTGCCATTACAGAGACTGTACTGATACAGTCTTCTCTTTGGGAGGGGCTCATTCCTTCCAGGAGTGGTTTGTTTGTTGCCAGATTTTGAATAACTAACTAGAATTTGAAAGGGCCTGGAGATTCTACAATGGGCTCAATCTCCATATCTTCACCTTCTGCTCAGCAGTCTGATACCTGCTAGGATCTTATGCTTTGTGATCTAGGCATTGCTATAGTTGCGTTAATGGCTATGTTAATCCCTTCTACACCCCCCCCCCCCCCTTGTGAGTCAGGTTCTAGTCTTGTGATCCTTCCTTTAAGTTTTCTATTAAGTTCCTCCATCATAGGCACTGGGGATAAAGCTGTGAATGAGTCAGAAATAGTTCCTGTTTTCCTGAAGCATATATTCTATTGAGGAATGAGAGATAATAAACAGCCCAGACTATAGTAGATAGTAGTAATGACTATAAAAAGTATTAAAACAGGACCAAGCGGGAATGGGTGGCTACTTAGAATTTGTGGTCAGAGAGGTTCTCTAAGGAGGTGACACGAACCAAGACATGAATGAAAGGATAGGATTAGTCAAGTGAAGATATGGATAAGAGCATACCAGGAAGAGGAAGCAGCTGTGCAAGATCTTGAGTGGAGCAGCTGATGTTCAGACTTGCATGACTGGAGAGTCATAAACAAGGAGGAGAATGGGAGATGACATCAGAGGGGCAGCAGGGGTGGGTTTATTCTGTAAACTGAATTTTGGATTTTTATTCCAAGTGGCAATGGAAGGTTTTGGGGGGTTTTTTGGTAAAAAGTAACACAAGCTGAAAAATGCTTTTTTCCTTTCCCTGATTTAGAACCTATCTAGCAATTCCTCCTTGAATGCTGGGTTTGTGTGAGTGTGATGGAGAGTCTACCTGGCAGGAACACCCTACGCCCTTTCGCCCCGCAAAAATCTTAAAAACAAAAGTTTACTAGATCATTGGCTCCTTTAACTACTTGATTCCCCCTTCTTCCCGGCTGATTTTTCCCTTACCAAGATGGCCGCCGTCACGCTCTCTCCTCATTGGCCGGTTTTTCCGCAGGTGCTGGTGTTAGCCCCACCCACCAGCTCCCTACCCAGGGCCTTAAATTCTTAGGACTATAATTGACAGACTCCAGGGAGTGGGCGGGGCGGGCGTCGGATGTGACGTCTCCGGAAGCTTCGAGTGTCGTCCGCGGGAAAAGGTGGGGAAGGGTCCCGGGAAAGTGGTGGGCCGAGTGGGCGCTGAGCTCGGTCGGACTCTGAGGGAAGCGGCCGCCGTGAGTGTGCCTGCAACCTTTCCTCCCCTGCGCCCCTGCCCGGCCGGCCCGCGACGTCCCTGACGGCTCCGGTCTTCAGCTGGGCCCGGCGCTTCCCCGCCTACTTCACTGGAAAGACCCGAAAACCTTGAATGATTTTGCTCTGGTGTTACGTTTTCGGCTAGAGTGCCTTAAAGAAGGGGGCATCAAGCAGTATTCAGAAAATTCCTTCCACTGTGTATATCCCCTCCGGTCTTTCCTGCTGCTTCCTCTCGTCTCCTGGCCACCCCTTACCCTTTATGCCACTTTCCCCCGTTGTTTGCGGACTCTGTATCTCCTCTTCGGAGTGTTGTCAACCCTGTCATCCCGGGCACCTCTTGCTGGCCACGGGAGGGGTTCCATTCTTGACCCCAAAGTTCCTCTGGAAAGTACGCGAGAGGTACTGACATGCAATCAGCATCCTCTGCTTCAGTTGGCTTTCATGGGCTCTGACTGAAATTACTGATTAGTCGATTTGGGGAGGTGTAGATTTGCTACATACTTTCTGAGTCCCGGAAAAGGCTTTGTGGGAGATGGAATGGATGCCTCTGTGCCCTTGGTAGTCCTCACAGCTTTTGTATTACTTATTAGTAGTGTGTTTTAGCGAGGAAACTTAGCGGAGAAACTGACCTGTAGAGAGTATTGACCGAAGGAAGACTATCTTAAAGGGAGGCGTTGGAGTAGAAAGTAGAAAAACACAAATGAAATGGAAATGTGGGAACTTCTGGGCAGATCAAAATACTGAAGTAAAAAATCTCTGTTGGGAAGGAGTAAGGTTTAAGATTGAAAAGACAAAATGGGATAAGTTGATAAAGCCTGTCATGAATTCCCTAAATTGTGTATTCTTAAGTATACTGGTTAGGATGTGCTGTACTTCATTGTGTTTCGAATACCCAGATCTTTTTTGATATGATAGTGTAAGTTCGATTCTGATTCTAGCAGTGACTACCTGTTAAGATAGTATTAAATTTTTTTTTTGCATTCCAGTTTACCTCTGACCCCTTCTGTTGTTCAAAGAGTGCTTAGTCTTGAAAGATAGATTTGAGTAAATTGTTTTCAAGATCTAAATTTCTTGCCATGAGATGATGTAGACTGACTAGTGTTTTAGAGGGGAGTTAGGATTATGAACAGGCATTCCTGGAACAAAGTTAGTTCCCCTAATTAACTTTGTGCTCAAATATGAACAGTACACTACAGAAAAACATCGGTTATTGTTAAATAAAAATCATCAAACCTAAAGTCAGGTAACAGTCACGAAAGTTCATCTATTGTACTCTGCAGTTTTTAGGGTAGATGGAAGAGGTTGCCAGAAGGAATCATAATACAAAAAGTATAAAATGCAGTCTCTCCTTTTAGGGTGCTCAGGGCAGGGACACCTGATGGTAGGGGAAGGTTAGCATGAAGGGTAGGACGGAACCCCTTGTGGCCTATTACAGTTATACTGCTTGTACCACCTAATTATGGCACAAGGATTATGGGTTTTTGAGTCTGCAATTCTTTCAGTGTTGTGATCTGGGCTTCTTTAAGGGTCTCAGCTTTCTTGTATGTGCTGGGGTGATGGGGGCCATGGTGTTGATGCCATCTTTTTTCTTTTTCCTGTCTTAGAACTTTTTGGTCCTGATGACTGACCATGGAGATGTGAGCCTCCCACCCGAAGACCGGGTGAGGGCTCTCTCCCTCATGGGTAGTGCGGTGGAGGTAAACGAAGACATTCCACCCCGTCGGTACTTCCGCTCTGGAGTGGAGATCATCCGAATGGCATCCATTTACTCTGAAGAAGGCAACATTGAACATGCCTTCATCCTCTATAACAAGTATATCACGTAAGACACCTCCATTTGCCTTTTTCTTTTCCTGTGACTGATGCCTCACTCATTCTGCTCTTGTGCTCATTTTCTCTGCTCAGAATTGCTCAAACTAGAGAACTTTACATCATTAGCATTAATCATTTTTGTTCCCGGTTCCTACATATTGACTGTCCTTGCCACTCAAAGCATGAGTACTGAAAGTGTTATTCTCATGACTCAGTAATTTCATAAGAGACCTAGCTCTTTGGCCTGTGCCCACGTGGCCCAGCTGTTATATAAAATAATTGGTGGTTAAACTGTTTTGTATTGGTGAATGTTTTTCCTGTCTTCTCTCTATTAAGGCAGCCAGTCATAGGATTATTGTTGAGGTTTAGCAGAGCCAGTATTCCTCACTTCTACTTATCTTGTAGCAAATTGAGTGACTCAGAAAAAAGCTTTTGCTTCTTAACCTTTACCATGATCAGGAAATCATCAAATAAGTATTAACCACCCACATTTTCTGTGGCTCATCATAATAAAAATTTTCCTTTGAGTTGCTTGGCATTTTAGGGTAAAAGATTTCAGCTCAGTTAACCAGAAACAACTTCTAAAGCCCCAGTGACAATAAAATGATGTGTAAGGAAATGATTTAACAAGGGGATAATCTTAAGGGGCCTCATTTATAACTTTTAGTCTTGTTCTTTCATAATACCAGGGCCTTTTAGTAAGAAAAATAATTTTGGTGTATTTGTGTGTCTCTTCATAGTTTGTAAAGTATTTTCCCTGCATTGTGTCATTTGCTCTTCACAATTTTGTGTTCATTGAATAGGGCACACCATTGTCCCATCCTGCATATGGGGAACAAACTCATGGTTTAATCATATGCTTTGTTCACAGTGTGAGTTATAAAACCTAGATTTTCTAATTCTTTTTAAAATTTTTAAAAAAGATTTATTTATTTATGCATATAAGAGCTGGGGTGTAGAATAGAAGTGAGGGGGGTTAGGGTGTGAGGATTCACCAGAGACAGAGTGGGGAGCAGAACAGACACATCTACTGAAATACACTGCTGAGGGGAGCAGCGGAAAGACAGGAGAGTCTGCGGCACCATGTGGGAAGCTCCTTGACCTGAGATAGAACTCATGCTGCAGTGGCTGCGATAGCCTCATAGTACTGACACTTAACCCCTGCTCCACTAGGGAGCCCCCCCCCCCCAGATTTTCTAATTCTTAATTCAGGATTCATTCTATATGATAGGTCCCATTATTTTGCTTTCCTTTTGGTAATGTTGTATAAGTTGAAGATAGTCTTTTGAGAAAATAATCTTGAATCACACTGATTATTATTGTTTTCTGAGGTAACATATGGTACAGAACTCAGAAGGCACCAAAGGATATACGAATTTAAAAACTAAATCTCCCTACCTTTCTTCTTTTCCCCCCAACCTCTCAGTTCCCCTTCCCAAAGACAGTGTCTCTTTTTTTAAAAGATTTATTTATTTATGCATACAAGCTGGGGTATAGGCCAGAGGTGTGGGGCGGTGAGAGGGTTCACCAGAAACAGAGTGGGGAGCAGAACAGGCAAATTGACGGAAATACACTGCTGAGGGGAGCAGCGGGAGAGGCAGGAGGAGTCTACCGCACCATATGGTAATCTCCCTGGCCGGGCGTTGAACTCGTCGCCACTGCTGACAGCTCCACAGCGCAGCGCTTAACCACTGCGCCACCAGGGAGGCCCAAGACAGTGTCTCTTATATGTCCTTTCAGAGTTGATCTATACATATCATCTTAGATCATATTTGATCATAAGCTACTCTGAAGCAGGCTTTATCAGCATTGGTGTCATTGACATTTGGGGATAATTCTTTGTTGTGGGGACTGTCCTGTGCATTGTAGGATGTTTTGCAGCATCCTTTTCTCTACCCAGTAGATGCCAGAAGCATCTTCTCCTCCAGTTGGGACAACCAACAATGTCTCTGGTGTTTTCTAATGTTTATGCATACAGGAGCTTGGGTGTAGAATTGTCCCTGGTTGAGAACCAGTGCTCTAAAGGAAATTAGGTGTAAACATGTACTATCTAGGATTCATATTATGACTAGAGAGTGGAGAAAAGGAACTGTTGGGTTGTTTTGTTTGTTTATGTTTAGAAATAGCGCCGCCTGTTCCCTCAAAGATCTTTCAGTCCTTCCATGCCATCATATAGTCATATGGCCTTAGTGTTGATAAAGGTTTTTTTTTTTTTATAAATACGTTTTCACCCTTTTTGCTGTTAGGTTTATTTCTAGGCACAGGAGGCAGACAATTTATTGTCCTGAAATGTTTCTTTGGCTATTCTCTTCAGATAATCTGCTTCTGGTAGAAATAGTATTTCTTGTTTATTTCTAGTAATCTTGTAGTTTGTTCTCTAAGAATGAGACCCAGGGGCACAATTCCTTTTGGGAATCATAGTTGAGAAAGGTAAGTAGAATCATGGAATCATTCTACCAGGAATTTCTCAAGAGTCTTCTGGGTCCTGTCCCATATAAAAAGTGCTGTGAGGGCAAGGACAATATTCATTCACCAGTTGTACTTTGTGTATTCCTGCTATCTACTTGACCCTGCACTAGGTCTTGGATCTAGAGTGATTAAATGACTCCTGCCCTTACTGATGTACTTTTCTAGTTTTGGGAGAAGATTAATAAATAGGTTAGCAAGTAAAAATACAGTCACAAAATGAGAAAATTCAAGGTTCATGAACTTGGTTGGGAAAAACTTTTGTTTGTAATAACCTCCAACAGAAAGTACCTATTTATTTTGAATGTAAGCCTCAAATGGCAGCATTAGCAACATACTGTTGTAACTTTGTCACCAGTAGAGATAGAGATATTTTCATATCACATAGTATATGTGTATGTTGCTGATACCTTAAAATAGTGTCACTACATATCACTACTTCAGAATTACAGTCGAGTTATTAATCCCATGATTAGCTCCCATTTTTTAATTCAATAACAAGTATATTAACAAAGAAACATGTATCACCTTTTTTAATATTTTGAAAACTATCTTGATAGAATCACTTTCTTTTGTAATCCTTTCATTTGATATCTTCAAACAATTATTTTGAGGAGGAGTACATAGACTTTCATAGATGCCAGAAAGATCCATGGCACATAAAAGGATCAAGAATGTTTGATAATGAGAAGAAAAGGAACCTAGGATTGAGCCCAAAGTTTGGTTATTGGAAGGAAGACCAACAAAGAAAACTTTGAAGGAAGATTGGAGAGACGGGAGGAATTCCAGGAGGGAGGGGTGTCATAAGAGCCAAAGGAGGTCAGTGTTTGCAGCAGAGTGACTGACTGTGTGAGAGAATCTGGATAGGTGAGTGAGGATTTGGGTTTGGTAATATGTCATGGGTGATCTTGGTGAGCAGTTTCACTAGAAGGATTCGAAAGACAAGATTGACGTAGGTTGAAAGGCGAATGGACAGTGAGAAAGTGGACACAGTGAGTATCCTGTCAGTGGACTTTCTTTTTAGTAAACACTTCTGACTTTGCAGCCATTTGATCTCTGTCACAACCTCTGCTTTGTGGTATGAGAGCAGCCTTAGATAAATGGGTGTGGCTTATAGAGACAGGTGATGAACAGGTTTGACCCACTAGCTGTAGTTTGCCAGTTCCTATCAGAGATAACTTTGTAGGAGTTGCCTAGGAAATAAAGTGGAAATGAGGAAGTAATTGAAAAGGCACGAGGAGTGCATGAATGTGCTTGTGTATTCTAGAGCATGTTTTTTGCTGATGGGAAGATCTTGGAGAAGGAAAGGCTGACAGTACAGAATAGAGTTTAATTGTACCAAGTCATCTCCCAAATAAGAAAGAGGGAATAGGATTGTTTAAGAAATTGGTATGTGTGTGTTTGTGTGCATACATTCATACATACATACATATTCTTTTTTTAAAAAAACTGTGATTCGGTGTTACTTTCTGTGGCATGAGCTTCAGTTCCTATGGGACTGATACGGGCAGTCTGTCCCTGTAGATGATGTTCCCCTTATACACTCACCTAATATAATGGACTAGACCAGAAAGAGAATTGACTGCAAGGGTGGGGGGTGGGGGGAGGATGTAGCAGCAGTGGTAGGGTGGGTTTAATTTGGAACTTTATTGAAATGGTTTTACCTACATGCTTTTTGTTTTATTGTGTCAGCCATCTAGGTGGCTACCTTCATTTTCTTTGCAGATGTTTTCAAGGCCCTAATTCTGATTCTGTGAGCTCACAAAACCTAGGACTTGCAAAAAAGTTCTAGATAAGTGTTCATCAGTCTGTTTATGCCATGTTTTTCTTGGTATATATTCCTGTCAGTAATGGTGGTTCACTTTGGCAGTTAGTACCACTGAGGAGTGAGGAAGGGGTGGGGGCAGGCATCTCCCTCAACATTCTTCTGCCATCCCCGCCCCCTCATCAAGAAAGTCATTGTCCTAGACCTTTTGTGGATACTTTAAGAGAGGGTTTTAAAAGGCATGTCTGTTCTTTTTCTGGGAGCAGTTTAGGCATCTTTGTGATCTCAAGCATATTCCCCCCTCCAAAGTAGGAATGCTTTGCCTTTTGCAGACCCCAGTGTACAGGAAGGATCTTTAGCATATTAAATCAGTACATATTTTTGTGATGAGCACAGACAATAACCCAGGCAGTGGATTCTTTCACAGCTTTTTATGGTCATTGAGTAGCTACACAGAAAGGAGTAAGAGTACGTAGGCAATTCCTGTCTTCTGTGGGAGCCTCCTACAATGTAGATGTCCTTTCTGAAGCTGCCTGTGACCTGTGTTGAAGATGTTTACCTCTGAGATTGGGGCTTAAAGGCTGTTTTCATCTGTGATCATGCTTACTTTGTTGATTAACTTTTAAGATTGGGAGAAATGAAATGACAGTCCTTAATACATCCGTGTTGTAAAATTTCTGCTTGAATTTTGGAATTAGTCATTTTTAACACACAAAATTAATATTTGTTCTTGATTAAAACAATTTTTTCCAACCCATATGAAAAAGGAGCCATTAACGTGAGAAGTTCCATCCCAGAGGTAACCGCTGCTTTTTTTGTGTACAAAGGAATATTTATTCCCTGTTTATCTTTTTTCCTTAAAGCATGAATGACATCATATGATATATTCCATTCTACAACTTGCTTTCTTAACAGTCTTATCTTTCCATATCAGGACATACCGATCCATCTCATTCTGCCTCAGGACTATTTCTTCTGCCTGGAACAGTCTTCTTCCAAAGCTCTTCATGGCTCACTTTCCTCCAGTCCTTTCTCAGATACTGCCTTCTCACAGATGCCTTCCTTAAGCCACCCTCTCTAAAATTTCAACCTCTGTCCTCCCTCTTAATTACCTTTTCCTTGCATTGAGGGCTACATGCTTTTTGTTTTGTTGATTTTCTGCTTCTCCATTGTAATATATACTCTGGGGAGGGGAGGAGAGGAATTTTTGACCCCAGCCTTTAGAATAATGCCTGACCCCATAATAGATGCTCAGTAAATATTTGCTGAGTGAATGAGTGTTTTCACATTTGGGTACACCATCATTTATTAAATAATCCCCTAGTGATAGACATTTAGGTTTTCAGTTTTCCTTACTTTTGTGAAAAAGGCTATATTGAATAGTCTCTTAAATTTATCTCTGTGCTATTGTGTGATGATCGTTAGGTTTAATTCCTAGAGGTGGAATTGTGAGTTTAAAGAATATCCCTGTTTTAAATTTTGAGTAGTTGACTCCTACCTTCCTCCGCCCTCCAAGGAAAAAAGAATTCTCAATTTGCAGTCCTTTAAGAGTGTATAGAATACACATTTCCTACACCCTTGCCGAGGGGTTATGATCAGCCTTCAAGCCTTTGCTAATCTGATAGAAGAAAATGGTATCTTATTATTTATTTTTTTAAAGGTTTATTTATTTAAGCTGGGGTACAGGCCAGAGGCATGGGGTGGCGAGAGGGTTCACCAGAGACAGAATGGGGAGCAGAACAGGCAGATCAGAAATACACTGCTGAGGGGAGCAGCGGGTGAGGCAGGAGAGGTCTGCCACGCCATGTGGGAATCTCCCCAGCCAGGCGTCAAACTTGCGTCACCGCTGCCGACAGCTCCACAGTGCAGCGCTTAACCGCTGCGCCACCAGGAAGGCCCAGAAAATGGTATCTTAATTTAATGTCTTTCATTTTAAGTACAGTTGAGTGCCATTTCATATTTTTATTCACCTTTTGTATTTGCTTTTCTTGTATTTCCTTTTTTTCTTCCGTTGTCCTGTTAGATTGTTTTTGCCAGTGCACCTTTGTTTGCTTTGGTGCATTTCTCTCTCCAGGCTGTAACTAGATATAACCTCAGAAAACAGTATACATCTAGGCCACAGCTATTCTATACCTATAATGTTTCTAGTCCTGGTGTTAGCATCTTTATCTCTTTTTGCTCACTTTTTTTTGTTTATTCATTAGTAACGAAAAAAATCTTAAGCATGTAACAGATGCTGGTTATACACTAAGCTCTATGCTAGCTCTTTATTCTTATTTTTTAATTCTCTTTTTAGCACCCAAGTAATTCTATTAGGTCATGCTAGTTTGCTTCATATATATAATTTATACATTATAAAGAAACTGGGGGGAGGGAAAGGTGAGGTGAAATTTCTTGCCCTAGCTGAGTCAATGACCAAACCGGGATTTGAGCCCAACCAGGTGACGCCAGAGCCTCACTCTACTCTGAACCACTGAGCAATATTGCCTCCCTGGTGGGCAGGGGGTTAGGTTACCCGTTCTCTGCTTTCAGAAGACCCTTTTTTCCATATGCCCTCATTCAGAAAATTGACCAGAGTTGTTGAAGCAAGGGAAAGGTATTCATGTACAGGTCTGGATGTGTTGTGTCTTTACTTATAAACTAGGTTCTATTACATAAAGTCTAAATGATTTAAAAGGGTGTATGGTGAAAAGTTACACTCCCATTTTTGTCTCATCGACCTTATTTCCCCTGTCCTCTACTTTTATTAATTTCTATATATGCTTCTTGTGTTTTTTTATATGCCAGTAAGCAAAATATTTATGTTTTCACTTTTCTTACCTATAAATTAGCCTATTCTATAAACTTTTTTTGCTTTATCATTTTTTAAAGTCAGTTCATCCAAAGGTTTTAAGACATTTTATTGAGTGCAGACATTTTATTCAGTGCCTCTATATATACAAGGAACAGTACAGACTTTTAAGGAGTAGTCAAAGACGCATGAGACACAGAACTTTTTGGCCTCAGGGACTTTATATAGGTCGAAAGCTGAAGCAAACATAAAGTGTGGTGTTTATATGACATGGTATTTTCTTGAGTGATTAAAGGTTCAATACAAAACACATCAGTCTACTAAAATATGTGCTTTGGTTTTTAGAGCCAGCATGAGACAGCTACCGAGTTAAAAGTCTCTTGATCACAATAACTATGTCTTATTTATCTTAATATTCTCTTCAGGACTTTATGGTTAATTAAATAAATCTGTACTTATTTTAAATATAGACTTCAAGGGAGCTATTTTTTTATGTTTTTCATGAGCCCAAATGGAAGATTTTTAAGATCATTTTGACTTCAGAATTCATCCATGCCCCAGGGGCCTTGTCAAATTGGATTGAAATGAAATCTTCATGTACTTCATATGGAAGTGAAGGAGAGGGGCTTATCTGTAGAGGGTTTGTTTTGGTGGACAGCTCCTCTTTTTCCTCTATAGGGCTTTCTGCTCCATTATTTACTGCCGCGCCCTGGCCCGCCCGAGTTGCCTGAAGGCGCAGCACCGGAGCTAGGACCTTCAAGGAAGAGTTCCTTAGGTAGCCAGGAGGCGACATCTCTTCCCGTAACTACTTTAACTCACAAATATTTTCTAAGTTAGACCTAC